>KE155722.1:194235-205963 GCA_000411075.1 Sisymbrium irio | reverse complement strand
CCCCCCCCCAACCCCGTGTGCAGCCTCTTCTAAATGTGCCTGGACCAAAATTCTTACAATGGGCTACAGCCTAACTTTCACCCATCACAACCTACATCTCTTAAGTTCAGCCAATTCCTAACTCCTCACCGTTAAGTAACACTGACCACTGAATCCACTTTTTTTTCTGTTTGGGAGTTAAAGGTATCCAAAACCGAGTTTTATTTCTCTATTAATCTTGCGACAAAAATCCTATTCCACTCAGACTCAACTACCATGGCATTGCATTTCTAGATTTTTTTTTATGGCACATCATCTCATAGCCTCATTCCAAGCTTTGTTTCGAGAGGTAGTGATAACCAACATTTTATTTTTAATTCTTTCCAAATCTTCTGGTGCAATTTCAACCATCACTGACGATATTTCAACCATGTCTTCAAACCCAATCACTTGGGTATTATGACGTCAACTTATGTTTCGACTTTTTTATGCTCGTTCGAACAATTGCTTTCGGGTTACGAGTGAAACTTCTCTACGAGTTTCTTCACATTGCTGAACAATTTTCGCCATTTAGTGCTTATATTTTCTATTTTATTGTATTGTTTTCTTTGATAATATAAACGGTGATTAAGCCTCAAAATGTATCAATCTGAATCTTTTGGACTTTTAGTTTGATTATATCATATAAATATTATCCAAAAAGAAAAAAAAAACACTTTATAACATATCCATTGGAGTGAGTAAACTGGCAGACCTAATCTTACTAGTATGGTGAGTCTGTTTCATTCTCACCACATTAAGTTAACTTTGAGACAATCTATATTCATCCATTTTTCTTTATTGCAAAGAAGTTCTAACTCAAAATCAACTAATAATGAATGAATTAGTTTAAGTTTCTGATATATCATCAAGGTTTCATCACTATACTTATTATGTTCTACCTTCCTAGTCACTAAAGATATTCATGTGGGAATATTTAACAGTATAATAGTATTATTATAAGAAATTAAATTCTATTATTAAAATAAAACTGTAAATAAAAATTAAATCAATTGCAATCAATACAGGTTATCACATAACTTCCCAATAGTTTTTCACCTCTCTTCTTTTTTATTTCTTTTTTTTTAGTTAATTCTAATTTAAGAATTTCAACTAAATACCAGGCTGGAAATGTTCTAAGAACCAGAAGACTGAACGAGATTCATCCACTTCCACAAAACAATTTCCTTTTTTTTTGGGTACCCATCCTCCACAAATTTGATCCTGCTTGACATTACATGCATCTATATGTTGCGATCTGGTTGGCAACCGAAAAATCACCTCCGAGCCTGATTTTATTTTTCACAATACTAATATAAATTATGAGCTTGTGATTCCTACATGCCAATAAATCATTTAATAAATTTAATCAAAAACGACATAACTCAAAACATAAGACATTTCTAAGACTGATATTACCTTAATGAAATACGAAATATTATGCGAAGGCAATTCTCTTTAGCTACACCAAAAACATGTTTTAGTTAAACAAATTACACAAAATGGTGAAATAAGAAAATACTAAATTATTTTAATAATAGTTTAATATAAAATATTATAAAATATTTATTTAAAAATATTGGGATTTTTTTTTCAAAGACGTTTCAGAATCCTTTCTTAATTAATATAAATATGTAAAGCGTTTCTAAATAGTATACCTTGAATATTTATAATTAATTTTTTTAAACGTTGAAAATCACTTTATGCATAAACAAACAAAAAAAATAAATGTTTCATGTCCTATGTACCTTTTTGTAAAAATATTTAAATCATTCCTAAAAAATAATATACTCTTCCTAATATTTTTTAGTAACATCTTTTTAGTCTTCCACAAATTTCATATAAATATTTTATATATCATTAACATGATTATAACCATCTTTTAAACATTTAAAACCACTTTATATATGTCAAAAAAATTTAAATTTTTATTAAAGTCTTAGGAACCTTTTCCTATAATTCTGTAAATTAATCCTAAAATTTAGTATAGGTTTCCTTTAATTTTAATAATATGTTTTTAGTCTTCCAAACATTTTATATACAATTAATTTATTATTATAAAGTATTTAAAATTTAAACCATTTTATGTATGTTAAAACCATTTTAAAATTTTTTTAAGGTCTTAGAAACTTTTTGACTTAAAAATTAGTATATTCTTTCAAACATTTTAAGAACATATCTTTTACTTTTCTTCCAAATTCTTTATAGTATCATATTAACATATTTATAATCATCTTTCTACCGTTTCAAATCACTTTATGTATGTTAAAACTATTTTTATGAAAATGAGTAAATTCTACTAATAATTTGTTTTGAAATTTTTTTATTATTATTTATAAGTTTTTAAAAAATTTAATATTTATTTTATAATAGATTAAGATTGAAATAATATAAACTATAGATAGAATTGCCTTTTTTGTAATAAATGTTTTCTGTGAATTTCACCTTTATGTATTATTATTTTTATATAAACAATGTTTGGTCCTATTCTAAAGGTTTTTTTTATGCCACTTAGTGAATGTTATTTTGTGACTTTCATTCTTGTGTGCTATTTATTTGACATAAACATTATTTAGTACTGCTATCTTAGGTATTTCTCGATGAGACAATAATAAAACTAGAACAAATAATAGAATACATGTTCAAATTTAAAGCAACACGAATCTTATATTATTTATACAATCCTCTCTTTTTCAATTACAGGGGTATTATTCGTTTATTGATTTAGATTTCGTATGGAATTTATAAATTTAAGCAAAATATTATGATTTCCAAATCTAATATGTGAATTTAGATATATGTATAACCTTAAGGTTTTCATTCGAATTTATTTGTATTTTAACAAAGAAATCCACTTAAATTCACTCAAATTTATTGTGAAATAAAAATCATTAATTAATCTGTATGATTGTATAACAAATTATTTGAGTTAAAATTTATAAATTATAAAACAATTACACATTATTTAACATTAGTTCTAAAATCATAAAATCAATAATACTGAATTTCATTCAAATTTTTAAACTCGCTAAAATACATAAATGAATAACCCCACTACATCTCACTAAAATTTTGCACATTTGTAACGTTCCCATGCAAGATTCTAAAATCATATGTGCCACACAAGTGCCAAATATTTTCCGTATGTAAATAATGAAAACATTAATACTGATCCGACCGGTCCTGTTATGTATCTCAATAATTCATTCAATTATTTCAACAACTAAGTGCCAGAAGACAACAAAGAAATAAAAATATCACAGTTCAAAAAAAAAGAAATAAAAATATTTTTAATGTTTTATATTAAACAATCATATGTACTTTTTCTTAGCAACCGGAAAACTGGTTTAGCCTTCAAAGAGCCCTTTTAGCAATATAATCAGCAACAGAGTTTGCTTTCGCGGAAATAAAAACATCAGAAATCCAGATTTACGAGCGAGAGAAAATTAAGCTATAATGTTCTGACCATTTCTACCAATGAGTTCACATACTCTTTTATTAAGTCCATTAGGTCTCTCATTAGGCTCACATATTCTCTCATTATTCTCATTGAACCCACCCCTATCCGACGGTCGGTTCGTTAGTTGGGAAGTTCGAAAGTCATGATATACTGACCTTACAATCACCACATGACCGTTCCTCGTGTTTTGGCATCACTCACACAGTACCGCGAATGGCCTCCCGATAGGTCACCCATCCTTTAACTACTCCAGCTCAAGCACGTTTAACCCTGAAATTTTTTGTGGATGTGCAACCGAAAACGTAAGTGCACTTTGATGACATAGGTAGTCAAATCAATTCTTTAACCTCTCCATCATAAATTTTCATATACCAGAAATCCGGATGTTACAATTCACCCCCACTCAAGCACGCAACGTCCTCGTTACAAACCCAAACCAGTCCCAAGATGCCTCCCAGGTCAACACTGGGATGGCTAGCCAGCTTCGATACCACTTATAACGTCCCGACCGCCCCTACCACTGAGTCCACATATCCTCTCATTATGCTCGTTGAGTCTCTCATTAGGCCCACATGTCCTCTCATTAGGCTCATTGGACACACCCCTATCCGACGGTCAGTTCGTTAGTTGGGAGGTTCGAAAGTCATGATATACTAACTTTGCAATCACCACATGACCGTTTCCCGTGTTTTGGCCTCACTCACATAGTACCGCGAATGACTTCCCGATAGATCACCCATTCTTTGACTACTTCAACTCAAGCACGTTTAATCCTGAAGTTTTCTCCGAATATGCAACCGAAAAGATAAGTGCATTTTGGTGATATAGATAACCAAATCAATTCTTTTAACCTCTCCAACATAAATTTTCATATATTAGAAATCGGGATTTTACATAAATTTTGTGCTATTTTTTTTTAGCAGAATTAAAGCCGAAATTTATGAGAAGAATTAAACTTGATAGTGTCAAAATCTCATCATTTCCAGCTGTCAAAGGTTATGCTTATACCGAACTGATCCAATCAAGCGTCAAGCTAAAGTGCACTTAGAAACTATGTTTTCTTAACACTTTATTTCATCGAAACTGAGTTAAAACCGATTACATCATACAAGAAATTCAATAAATAAATATAAAAATAAAATTAATGGTCTTCCAACTAAAAATAGTAAGAACAAGTATCATCTGATGATAAATTAACAATACCACAATAGTTTCGATTCAAGACACAATGTAAATAACTAGATGTTCTTGTATCCATAGAAGAAAGAAAATATTAATAATTTTTTATAAAAAAATATGATAATAATTCTAATAGTTTATATATATATATATATTTTTATGAATTCACCATGAATAGAAACTTAGAAAAATCTTTAAGAACTCGAAAATAAAAATAATTAGTAATTAAAAGTGAAATTTTTTATGATTATTGTACGAAAATCGTTGGCGGGTTCATGTAAACCACTTCGAAAATCTGCTTAAACCAGTTTGTAGATATATTTGGAAGATTTTTAAATTCAAAATGAATGTTATTTAAAATAAAAAATAATAATAATTGAATGGGCGAACATTTGCGTAAGGTACATCAATTGTTTTGTTTATGAGCCACATATTTTGTGACCCGACAACAGTTTGTGAATTATTTTGTGGCCAATTCATGGAGCCATGGACGCATGCATACAACTTCGCCCAGCCCACTAATGAGACCCACCTTGAATGAAATTTCTTATTCATATATATATGTATGTCCTTTGAATGATGTAAAAGATGTTCAATCAAAGGCTTTACTTACATCATATGCTACTCTATTTTAATGTTTGATTACATGAAGTTGATTCACATGAATGATAGTAATTTTCTGACTCTAACAATGTCTTATCATTTAAAAATTAAACTATGAACATGATATATGTAAGATAGTTATGACTCATCAAAATGTAGCATATGTTATTATTAATTTACAAAAGATGTATTAATGTAGTAGTATAAACTTTCATAATCTTTTTTTGTTTGCAACAAAGATAAATTATCAAAGATGGTTTAGCTATCCAAACAGGAGATATAGAGTCAACTTTCTTATTCATATTTGTAAAAGATAATTACCAAATATAAATATTAGTTTTAGAAAAAAATTATAAAATAAATAAAAACAAAGTAAATTAAGAAAAATATTAGAAAATATCAAATTAAAACAAAATGAAACTTATAATTTTTTTAACATCAAGTTTTTAGATTTATTTTACAAATAGTTAAATTACTAGATAATTACAAGAGACTAGAAACATATATGTGGTTGCGCGGGATAATAATAATTATTTTTTTATATAATTTGGTTTCAAAAAATTTATTTTGGTTTTTATAGATAAAAACACTCACAATATTGGATTTTTAAAATAATTCACAATACACAGATATAAAATAGTAATAATTTTTTATATCTAAAATCTTTTTAATAGATTTATATTAAATTTATCTAACTTGATTTGGATCTAAATTTCGAAAACATAAAAAATATTTTTAAGAAAATATTAATTTAATAAAGAGAAGAGAAATATCTTTTTTTTTTTCAACAGAAGAGAAATATCTATATTTTAAATTTGATTTTTTATTTTTACTTATTTATTTTAAATAATAATTAACAGATTTGAAATTTTAGTTGTGTTAACATTTTTAATTTAATATAAAAATATTAATAGTTCACCATATTTTAAGCTATTAATGAACATTATTTTCAATATTCACAATGATTTACACATTTTACATGTTTAAATTTAATTTTACAATAAAAATTATTTCGTAAAAAGTATTAACGTCAAAACCTCTGTCAAATTAGTTTCAAATATTTATATTTTATTAAATTAAAAGTATTTCTATCTAATTTTAAATTAAAAATAGTTTGCATACTGATTTAGTTTATTTACATTTACCATTTGATTTAATAATTTAACTATACTCATGAAATATATATATATATATGTATACTGCATATATAAATAATATAGCGTTTCCATTTTTAGCTAAATAAATCAAGTATTTTTATAATTACTGAACGAATTATTTAATTTTGAAAATAGAAAAGATATGTAAAATATTTATTTTTGGTTATGTTATAACCAAAAAGAATATATATATATATACATATTTATGTTCAAATCTTAAAAGATATTGTAGATAAATGAATTAACATGTTTTTTAATTGTTTGGGTTATTTTAATTTTAAAACATTTTCTATCCAGATTTTATTGCAATAGATTTTGTTCCAGATTTTAGTGATTTTAAAAATAATGAGTGAGTTTAGATAAATCTATTGCCAAGCAGATCCAATAGCAATGTTTGTAATTAATAGATTTTTTTAAAGTGTCTTCTCTTTTAATATTATAGAGATGTCATAATATTAGGTATTAAACTAATTTTTTTTTGTTAAACTAACCAATAATTAGATATTAAACTAAATTTTTTTTGTTAAACAAACCAAAAAATAGATATTAAACTGAAAACAAATTTTTCACCCTCTTTCTTTATATAAAAGATACAAATTTACTTAGATAATTTGACAAGATTTACTAACCAACCAACCAAATTAGATAAACCAGATTTGATATCCAGTTACTTTATATTGATCATTTTTAAATCATTTTATATTTCTTATCATCTTTGTTTATTTTTTAGTTAACATAAATTGAATTATACATCAAACATATGAATTTCATATGCTATGATTTCAAACTTTTAAAATAAAACATAAATAACTAAAATTGCTAAAAATCACATTCAAATATTTTCAGAAATGATGGTTTAAAAATATCTTATAAATTACAATAATTACTAAAAATCACATTCAAATATTTTCGGAAATGATGGTTTAAAAATATCTTATAAATTACTAAAATAAATTTTTAAAATAACATTTTTAATTTTCAATCCAATAAAAAAAGATTCCTTATTCGATGTATTTGCATCATAATTATATATAAAAAGCAATATTACCATTACAAAATTGAACAAATTCATATGTGGATATTTTCTTTTAAAATAAATTATTCATTTTGTACAAAAATGAAATTAAAGCAATATAATAATATTCAAGCTATTTGCCAATTTATTATGCTAAATCATATTTTATGTAATTTATCACGAAACATATTTATTTACTGTTGATCATAATTCATTTTTATTTTTTTCATATGTGAAAACTCGATACAATATTTTATTAGATACAAAACATATAAAATTATATATTTAATACATAATTACAAAAAAATATCAATTAATTTTTCTATAATTTTTCTTTGATTGAAATATTTTCTATTTTCTATTTTCTATTTTATTAATTTTGAATCGCAAATATATCAAATTTAAACAATGTTTACCATATAATTGTCCTCAATAAAAAAAATTTATAAAATTAATTTTTTAATTTATAGTATAATTTTAAAATTAAATATATAAATTTACTTATAATCTTTTTCTTTATTAATTGATATTTTAACGTTACGCCCTAAAATTAATATAATAATATATTACGTTGTTTTGTCTTAATAATAATTGTAATTATAATTTTTTATATATTAAAAATATTAAAATCATGTGTTATATATATGTGTGCCATATCATCACAAAAAGAACTTCTTATACTCATTTTAGAAATAGATAAAAATTATTAGAATAATTACAAAACAACATAAGTAGTGAAATGAATATGTGGCGAACATAACATGGTTATGAATAGATTAAAATAATATGCACAATTCCCATTAATATTAGCTTTATATACAAGTAAGAAAAAAATGAAAATCCTGTGATTATTTCTGAGTAGTATATTGTTTTATCTCAAATCTATTTTCTTTATTAATACGTCTCTTGACTAAGAAAGTGAGAAAAAAAAGTTGATCGATCTATTGTATAATCTAATTTCCTAGAAAGATACTAAATTACTAAAAAAAATCATTGCTAAGAATGGAGCAACATTTAATTAGCTTTATAATTTACACTAATTATAATATTTTTTTGGGTTTCTTCCACCAATCTCGCCCTGTCTCAAAAGAGTTAATAAAATCTTTATGTGTTAACATTTGCACAAAGAATTTATCTTATTTAGCAATTAGCATGTGTCACAAGCCACACCTCCTTCAAAGGTGGGTCTGCCCCTAATTGGACTGAGATCCATATTTTCCAAAAAGGTATTGAAATACTAAAAACAATTCTAAAATAAAAAAAATTTATATAATATGTTATCAAAATACATGTTATAATAGTGATTTAAAATTAACCTTTTATATATAAGTTGGGTTTTATCATGTTTTTAAATGTAATGAACATATCCATCCAGATGATAGAAATGTTGTCTTATCTCGAACCGAATCCAGTTCTAGGATTTAGTCGGATCACTTGCAGACCAATTAAGTAACAAACCTTAACTTAATACTATGTTCAACTTTATGGATTTTGTAGCTTAAAGCCAATTGATAGGGAATATATTGAATATATCTCTAATATAGTATTATTTATGGTCCTATGATGTCAGTTTTCTAACCTAGTTGTTACATATCTGAGCTCTGAGTACTATAAATACTGTCATATAATAGGCAAAATTACACAACGCTATCTTGTTCTGTCTTTTTTTTCTGTAACTTATAGAAACAAACACAAACCAAAGTTTCATTCGTATTAATGGATGGTGCTATATCAGCCATGCAGATCCTCTTACTAGCAATGCTCATCGCGTCTTGCGCCGCGGCCATTGACAACCATCACGAGGTTGCCAGTTCTGGCCGTCATGTTACTGCCGGTTCTGGCGACCATGTAAATGTCGGTCCCAGCCACCGCCAGAGTATTTTCGATGCTGAAGCCTTGTTGATCTTCAACTCATGGATGGTCAAGCATGGGAAAGTGTACGACTCTGTTACCGAGAAGGAACGGCGTCTAACAATATTCAAGGACAACCTCCGATTTATTACTAACCGGAACGCTGAGAATCTCGGTTATCGACTCGGTTTGACCCGGTTCGCTGATCTATCTCTCCATGATTACAAAGAACTTTGCCACGGGGCTGATCCAAATCCACCTAGAAACCACATATTTATGACAAGTAGCGACCGATACAAGTCTAGTATTGGTGATGTGCCTCCTAAGTCCGTTGACTGGAGGAAGGAAGGTGCTATAACTGAAGTCAAAGATCAAGGCCATTGCAGTAAGTATTGTGAAAACATTAGTTTCCGTACGTTGAAACCAAAAATAGCTATTAAATAGTAATATCATCTCCGACCGTTCTTATGGTTTCTTCAGTTATTTTCTATAGTTTGTTATTAAGTATTAACCATTAAAAAGAGCAATAAAATACTATAGTAAACACTAAATTAGACACACTAACAGTAGTAAATATTTTTCGTGGATCATAATATGTATCAATCTCGATCACTCCGGATTTGATAACGTATGTTGTTTTTGGTTGAAACCTAACACTTAACTAGTATAATTTTTTTCCAATTCTGTAAAAACAAAAATACAAGCTTCATGCATTTTTTGCTCTTGTGTGAAGGGAGTTGTTGGGCTTTCTCTACTGTGGGGGCAGTGGAAGGCTTAAACAAGATCGTGACAGGAGAGTTAGTCACTTTGTCTGAGCAAGATTTGATCAATTGTAACAAAGACAACACTGGTTGCGGAGGCGGTAAAGTCGAGACTGCCTATGAGTTCATTGTTAACAATGGTGTTGGTACCAACAACGATTATCCTTACAAGGCTATTAATGGAGTTTGCGATGGCCGCCTCAAGGTGGGCATATACAGTTACGATCAAATATATCGAAATGCAATCTCTAACAACGAGAAAAATAAATTTTCAATTTTCAAATCTTATTTTATGTAGGAAAACAACATGAACGTTTTGATTGATGGGTATGAGAATTTGCCAACAAACGACGAACTTGCTCTAAGGAAAGCAGTTGCTCACCAGCCTATAACCGCCATTATCGACTCCAGCAGCAGGGAATTTCAGCTTTACGCATCGGTAAGAATAAAAAAAAGATTTCTTAAGCTTGGTTTAAAAGTTTTGTTCTTATGCGTTAATTGTTTGTTATCTTTTAACCTCAGGGAGTTTTTGATGGTACCTGCGGAACAAACATAAACCATGGGGTTGTTGTGGTTGGGTATGGAACCGAGAACGGTCGTGACTATTGGATCGTGAGAAACTCATGGGGCAACACTTGGGGAGAGGCTGGCTACATGAAAATGGCTCGCAACATTGCCAACCCAAGAGGCTTATGTGGTATCGCGATGCGAGCTTCATACCCTCTCAAGAACTCGTTTTCTACCGATATAAGGTCCATGGCCTAACAATATAAACTAAATGTATGTTGTGCAACGGATTGAGGGAGCCAAGAACGTATTATTCGACTTTATAAATGATAATTAATAATGTAGTCGATGGGTTTGGCTTGGTAATATATATCCTGGATTTGTATGAGGTCAATGTTTGGAGTTTGTATAATATCTATGATTTTTCGTTTGCGTTTAATGATGAATGTGTTTCGATTTTTTTTTTTATTAATCAGATCTGCACTATAACTAAAGATACCTCGTTTACATGAGTATTGAATAAAGTGATAGTGTTCGTCAGACATTGTCCATAGTTGTGGCGTTTTGACGTATGCATTATGTTTGTTACCTGGATTCTCCTGCTTTTAGCTTTACGAGGGATAACCTATAAACAATCCATCTCCATCTGTTATCAAAATGGAAACTTACTTGGGTAGCTTTCAGATGTCGGGAACCAATGCTCATTCATAAGTCGAGGCTAGAGCTGAATTTAATGGGTAAGGCTAAACTAGTGGTGGAAGTGGAATTAGATAAGCCTATCCTGCAGAGGGTTGCAGACTTGCAGTTGCAATTGTAGACAAGAAAAAGCCAATATCTCAATGGTTGTTGTTGAGTACACTTGGCTTCCAATGAAAAACGAGATGTGTAATTATTCTATAAGGAATCTTGATGCCTTCTCCTTCATCAGACCAAAGCATATTAATCAGGAGCAACCCCTATTATTTCACTTGTTTCGTGTAACTTACTTTATAATTTTGAACACCTCAGGCTAGCTTGAGTCAATATGCTTAATGGACTCTTCCCCTTTCCCAAGCATTATATTAGCACTTCACTTAACACGTATGATATTTTACGGATGGGTAAACTTAGTTATGATTTACTAGATGACTTAGATTCGGGGACCGTCGGCGTACGGAATAATTTTCTTATTTTAATA
>KE155722.1:148335-161401 GCA_000411075.1 Sisymbrium irio | reverse complement strand
CTTTGCAGCTGAGAAGCAAAAGTTGGAGCGAATGTTTGAAGGTGGTGTCGAACGACACCAGGTGGGTGGCGTTCGACACCCTGCACGACCAGAAATTCCTTCTCCAATTTTACACAAGTTTGAAAAAATAAGAAAAGCCCCAGAAGTCTCAAATATTTATAAGACAAGTCCCTATGTGTTTTAAACTATATTTAGGTTTTAAAAGTCATTGTTTTAGACTTACCCATTATTCTATCATACTTTGAGAGAGATTGCTTTGGAGAGACAAGTCTGAACTCACTTTGTTAGAGAGAGAATATTTCGAACTCCTTTATTTCTCTATTCAGTTTATTAATGCAATTTTTTCAGTCAATGATTATGTCTTCATCAATTATGTCTGAGTAATCCTGCTTGTTAGATTTGGGAATTTCTAAGTTTTGATGAATTGTTAAATTGGATTGAATTGTTAGGGAAATCTTATAGGTTCTTCTTCTAGATTGAATTTTATGCTAATTCTGGATTGATCACCTGGAATTTAGATCATAGGATAGTTAATAGACACAAAAGTGTTATTGATTTCCTGAACTTATCTTAGAGGAGCAAAATATATATCTGCAAAGGAATTTGGTTTAGAGATTTTGTGAACTTATCGAACTTGGACTTGATGCATGTTTAGACCTTAGAACTCGTAAAGGAATTTGGTTTTCTAGGTTGTTACACATAGAAATCTCTACAACGAAAGTTGATTGGTTTTAATATTGTGATTCGAGTTTAAAAACGGTGCTTAATAAACCCCTGACATTCTTTCTGGTTTGCAGTTCTGATTTACTGAAAGGATTTCCCCAAGTCTAGCTTTTCGTCTACAGAACTTACAAACTCGTTTTAACTTCGCGTGCTAGCTGTTTCATTACATATATAATTGTTTAGCTTAATTCGACACCCAATTAATTTATTGTGTGAACAACTGAATTTATGTGGAATTTTGACCCTTAAATACTGCATCGGTCTCTTAGATTGGAGAGTAACTCTAGGGTAAATTTGAGCAGATCACTGATATAAGAATAAGATCTGTTAGTGTTTCTGCAATCAGTCTCTTTTAACTTGAGCTGAGAGCTATAAGACTTAGAGTAGTTGAATATGTTTATGGTTTATCCTCTGTATTCATGCTCATGCTCAAAGATTCTCCAACGGTGGTTTTAGGCTGCAGTGTGGAATACAATCTTTCGTATGTTTTACTCAAAGAGTGTTTATTTATTTTTGTCTAAATATTTGGTTTATTGGTTTTAGGTTCCTTAAGGAATCGAGTGTGGAAGAAAAAGAGCACGCTGAGAAGTTAATGGAGTATCAGGTCTTTTGGAGATACTCTTTCCATTTTCAGTATGTGTTTGTGTTAGGTTGTTCTAACATGTTTTTTTCTCATGAAAATTGCAGAACAAACATGGTGGGAGGGTTAAGTTACAGTCAATTGTGATGCCTCTCTCAGAGTTTGAACGCGTTGATAAAGGAGATGCTCTGTATGGTAAATGCTCATTACTCCACTACTACCACCACTTTAATTTATTGACCAATTTTCTATTTTTGTGCCAGCCAATCCCAAGTGAAAATTTCTAAGAACTAATGGTTTTAGTGTTCTATGTGAGTGAGACAGATATACTGTCAGAGGGAATCTAATAGGAATTTTTTCATAAACAAATAAAAAATCTTCAGGTGGAAGCAATCAATAAATATTGAAATATGTAGAGTATATGTGTAGTGAGGATATATTAGTCAATATGTAATACCTAGAATACCTATGTAATCAGTATAAATAATGTGTTCCTACCGCCTAATAAGATCAAGCCTTCATCTCTATATGGTATCAGAGCTAAGATACCTAGGGATCTCAAAAAATTTCAGCCATCAACTCTTATTTTTTAAACACGTCATCTTCTTCGACTTCTATGTCGACTTCATCGGCTTCTTCCAACGAGACCATTACGGTTTCTGAATCAACTCACCTTCTCAACATCAATATGAATGTCACATAGCTTACGGCATCCAATTTTCTTATGTGGAGCCAACAAGTCCGTGCCTTGCTCGACGGCTACGATCTCACAGGGCACATCGACGGCTCTACTGTGATACCGTCGCCAACCAACACCGCGGAGGGTGTTCAAGTCCCAAATCCTGCGTATTCTATTTGGAAGCGCCAAGATCGCCTCATTTACAGTGCCTTACTTAGTGCTATTACCACTTCGATCCAACCTATTCTCTCCACCACAGAAACTTCTGTGCAAATCTGGGATACTCTGACTGCAACTTACGCGAAACCGAGCTGTGATCACATTCAGCAACTCCGCCAGCAAATCAAAACGTGGACGAAAGGCACAAAGACGAATGATGCTTATGTTACAGGTTTTACTACACAGTTTAATCGAGTCGCTTTAATAGGAAAACCGTATGATCTCGAAGATCAGATCAAACATATACTTGAAGGTTTACCCGAGGAGTATAAATCTGTTGTCGATCAGATTGGGGGTCGTGATTCTACATTTTCCATTGCAGAACTTCATGAGAAGCTTTTGAATCATGAAGCCAAGCTTCTGAACAAGACTGCTACCACTGCTCCGATCACAGCTAATGCTGCTGTGTATCGTCCTCGAGGAAGTGGCAATAACAACTGGAACTATCAAGGAAACCACAACAACAACAACAATGGTGGTCGCAACAATCCACCGTGGCAACATAACAATACCGGCTACACACGTCTTGATCATCAGCCTGGATGTGGCTATCAAGGCAGATGCCAGTTGTGTGGTGTACATGGTCATAGTGTGCATCGATGCTCCCAGCTTCAGAATGGTAGTGCGCCTTACAATTCCAGCTCACACAATAATTCACTGCATCCTACATCCTGGCAGCCAAGAGAAAATATGGTGACAACACAGTCATACAATCCAAACAATTGGATCATGGATAGTGGCGCGACTCACCATCTCACCACGAATTTGAATAACTTGTCTCTCCATCAGCCTTACACAGGAGGTGAGGAGGTCACCATTGCAGACGGCTCCGCTCTTCCCATCTCGCATACTGGTTACTCTTATCTCATACCTTTCCCTTGAACACTATTTTATATGTTCCCAATTTACAGAAAAATCTTATCTATGTTTATCGTTTGTGCAATGCAAATAATGTGTCCGTTGATTTTTTTCCTGCACACTTTCAGGCGAAGGATCTGAGCACGGGGGACCGATTGCTCCAAGACAAAACTAGAGACGATCTGTACGAGTGGCTGGTTACGAACAAGAATATCATCTCCCTGTTTGCCTCCCCATCACCAAAAACTTCCTTTTCTTCTTGGCATTCCTGTTTAGGACATCCATCTTTGTCTGTTTTGCAAACTCTTGTTTCCAAGTTTTCTTTACCTTGGTCTTCATCAGAAAAAACAAAACCCATGTTCTCATTGCTTCATTAATAAAATTCATAAACTTCCATTCTATACAAATTCTATCACCTCAACCCAACCTCTTCAATACATCTATACAGACGTTTGATTATCTCCCATTACTTCAATTGATCAATGCAAGTACTACCTAGTGTTGGTTGATCATTATACTCGCTACACCTGGTGTTATCCGTTGAAGCTGAAATCACAAGTCAAGGAGACGTTTGTTTCTTTTCATGCCCTAGTGGAAAAACATTTCGACTGCAAGATACATAACTTATACTCAGATAATGGTGGAGAGTTTGTGGCACTGCGTTCTTATCTGGCGTCTCATGGTATCTCTCACTTCACTTCTCCTCCACATACACCAGAAAACAATGGGATTGTAGAAAGAAAACATCGTCATATCGTTCAGACGGGCTTAACTCTCCTGCATCAATCTTCGCTTCCGACTACGTATTGGACATATGCATTTGCAGCTGCGCTCTACCTTATTAATCGCCTTCCGTCGCAAGTCACTGGTGCTATCTCTCCATATGAAAAAATCTTCACCAGACCACATAATTACTTGAAGCTTCGCGTTTTTGGGTGCTTGTGTTTTATGTGGCTCCGGCCATATAAAAACCACAAACTGGAGGATCGTTCTCTGCCATGCATCTTTCTCTCCACCTACCTACTGGACGTGTTTATACATCCCGACATGTGCAGTTTGTTGAAACTCAGTTTTCTCATGCAACTGTTACTTCATCATCACCAGAAAATGGTGAAACCGAGGCATCCCCAACCTTTTCACCACCTACTCCTTTTCCTCTCATGCCGGCCTCACTCGTGCAACACTCTTCAGTGTCTCCCCTGAGCTCACTTCCTCACCTGCAACAGTTTTCATCATCGTCTTCCTCGCAGGAATGATGCGGCTTTAGTGGGACAGTCTTCACCGGCTACATCATCAAGTACTTCGCAGCGGTCTGAAGCAAGTAAGTCTCCACTCCCTAATCATATTCTTCAACCTACTTCCCAAGCTAACCTGGAACCAAACAAGTCTTCATCCAGCTTACAAGTTACTAACCTCACAAATGATCCTCAACCTTCAACAATCTCCAACGTCCACCCGATGCAAACAAGAGCCAAAAACAAAAACATAAAACCAACTAAAAAGCTTACCTTTCTAGCCGACACCAAACCCCTTAAACCTGTAATACCAACCACAGTAGCTCAGGCAATGCGAGATGAGCATTGGAGACGTTTGATGTCAGAGGAGTATAATGCTCAAATTGAAAACCACACCTTTGAGCTTGTACTTCCGGCACCAGATCAACATGTCATTGATACATGGTGGATTCATACTGTTAAATTCTTTCTTGATGGTACTGTGAAGAGGTACAAATCAAGATGGATAGTGAGAGGATATACACAGAAGTATGGCACTGATTATGCTGAGACATTCAGTTCGGTTATCAAGTTCTTATCCATACGACTGGTGCTACACCTTGTCGTTACACAGTCCTGGCCGATTAAGCAGTTGGACGTCAACAATGCCTTTCTTCAAGGCACCCTCTCCGATGAAGTGTACGTATCTCAACCCCTGGGTTTTGTGGATCCAGACCGTCTTAATCATGTTTGTTGCCTGCGGGGAGCTTTATACGATCTCAAAAAAGCGCCACGTGCATGGTACCAGGAACTTAAAACCCTTCTCTGTCAGATGGAATGCACTAACTCCACTGCTGACACCTTTGTGTTCACTTAGATTGAAGGCAAGCACATACTCTACATTTTTGTCTATGTTGACGATATCATTGTTACAGGCAGCAGTGATCATCTCGTCTCAGCTAGGATTCATGTCCTCTCCGATTTCTTCTCGCTAAAACAGCCATCAGACTTGAGTTATTTCTTGGGTATTGAGGTAACACGAACAGCAGGAGGCTTACATTTGATGCAACGGTGCTATATCATTGATCTTCTTGCCAAGGTGAATATGCAGGAAACAAATCACGTCGCTACTCCTATTGCAATGTTTCCTAAGCTTACTCTCAACTCGTGTTTGGAGCTAGCATGTCCGAAGGAATATCGCATGGTGATTGGAAGTCTCAAATATTTAGCATTTACATGACCAGATATTGCGTGCAGTGTAAACCGTCTCTCCCAGTTTATGCATCGTCCTACGGACGAGCAACTAGAAAGCAGCCAAACGCGTCCGCCGGTATCTCTCAGGTACTCTCTCCCATGGGATCTACATTAGACAACACTCACCTCATACGCTTCATGCTTATTCCGATGCGGATTAGACTGGTGACACTGACGATTACGTCTCAACCAACGCGTACATTGTCTACATGGGAACTACTCATATCGCATGGTCTTCTCGAAAACAGTCGGGGGTCTCTCGCTCCTCTACTGAAGCAGAATATAGATCGGTGGCTAACACGGCGGCTGAGCTATGATGGGTCTGTTCATTTCTCTCTGAGTTTGGTGTTCGACTTCAACACACTCCCACTATATATTGTGATAATGTAGACGCGACGTACCTTAGCGCCAACCCGGTCTTTCACTCTAAGATGTTTCATCTTGCACTTGACTTTCATTTTGTCTGGGATAATGTTCAGTCTGGAGCACTAAGAGTGACACATGTTTCTACCAAAGACCAGCTTGCTGATGCTCTCACTAAGCCGTTGCCTAGAACACGATTTCATGAGCTCATGTCCAAGATTGGAGTGATCAAACTCCCTCCATCTTGAGGGGGTGTAGAGAGTATATGTGTAGTGAGGATATATTAGTCAATATGTAATGCCTAGAGTACTTATGTAATCAGTATAAATACTGTATTCCTATCATCTAATAGAATCAAGCCTTCATCTCTATAGAATATGTAGCCCAACTACGAAGAGTTGGCAAAAGACACAATACATAATTTCACTTTATAATCCTCCACTTGGTGATTTAGACTCGATTCTAACTTATTTCTAACTAATGTTTGTGGGTGATCTTCAGGAACATGGCATTTCAATCAGATGTTTCTTGAAGATTAAGCTACTTCCAGGGATTAAAGGTCGTGTGAACTGTTGTAGTGTTTACTCTATTAAGCTCTCTAGTAATAATGTATTAACTAGTTGTGTTTAGTTCTGCAGCTTTTTGATTTTGTAAGGTAGACTTTTTTATTTTGTAAGAGCTAAAGAGATAGACATGTCTTTTAAATTATATGGTATAAGTTCGTTGAATCCACTATACTTCATTACACACCCAAACCCGAAAAAGAGAATTTCTGAGAAAAAAACGAAATAAAATCATTTACTATAGGAAAACTGTTTTTTTCTATAACACATATCGGTGAAGGTACCGTTACTTAAGGAAGCCGAGAGTTGAAGAAAAACCCTTATACAGAAGAGAAAGAGACGAATGATCATGGAACTAAATCACTTTGTGAGGCATTGTCGAATGATCTAATTACTATTTCAGAGATTTTGTACACAATTTTTATATATGCACAAGGAGGGAACATAAATGTAAGTCAGGGAAGGAAAAAAAGAATAACAAAAACTTCCACATTATCCACAAATATCAAGAGTCGATGAATGAGTACATCATCTGCCCTTTTAACACTACATGAACACACTTGAACTGTGTTTGTGTGGCTGGTTTTTCTAGACGATCAAGATTCAGTCTTTGTGGATTTCATCAAAAGGCGCATGAGCAAACCCCATATCTTCTGGTCAAGCAATCACGACAGACTCATCAGCTAATAATCCTTTGAGGAAAGATGGAGGCTTCAAGGGACGTCATTCGTGGGTACACAAACGCTAAGAAGTAGTACACGTGACCAGCTATCATTCCCTGCATATAGGATAAAGGTTAAGCATAAGGATGAACGTAAAGAGAGAAGAAGAAGTGGTTGTAGTCGAATTATGAGAGAATGTGTACCAGAAAATCCCCCCAGGCACTTGCACCAACAAGCATCTGCAATTTGGCAAAAAAAATGATTAAACAATCATTCTAATTTAGTTAGATAACTCCAAGAAGAAAGTGATGAAAGTTCAACTCACACATAGTAAATAAGCTGCTGTAAAAGTGAAAAGGCCAAGGAAACTCATGTGGATGTAAGGACTTTATTTGCATGATTCTGGACCTAGAAAAAATGAAACTATCTAGGGAAAATGATGTAAAAAGAGTTAAAACTAGTTGGATTCTATTTCTTGTGTTTTTCTTTAAATTAAAAAAAAAAATCGATGAATTTTTTTTTTTTGAATTTTGTATAGATTTTGTAGAATATCCAGTTAGTAAATCCGATTTTTTTTTATAGATTTTTTGAGAATATGAATTATAACCACGGATAGAACAACGACCATTACTTAAAATATACATCCTAACCAAAATTAGAACATAGAATAACAATTAGAATATAACTTTTATTGTCAGTTAGAACATAGAAGAATGAATACAATAGAACAAAATATATTATGAATAAGTTAGAATAAAGACCAAAATATAGATTATGAATTCTAACATGTCGTAGAACATAGAAAAATGTTAGAATAGATCGACACGTGTTGTTAGAACATATACAAAACTATAGAATATATATTCTAACTAAGTCAGAACATAAACAAAAGTTTAGAATATATGTTCTATCGTTAAATAGAATATAGTACAACAGATAGAATAGAATCGATCCATTCTAAGGAAGTCTAGAATGTTAACAAAAGTTAGAATTTACATTTTAGGTTAGATAAATCGAAAATATTTTTATTAAATCGTTTGTTTACAAAAATAAATGAAAAAATATTGATTAATTAATATTTTTCATTTCTATATTTTCCCGATTTTTATATATTTTTGATATTTATGTTATATTTCCGAAAATTAAAATATGGGCAAAAATGTCCAATATTAGCAAAAATATGTGAAAGTATAATGTGATAATTTGGTTTTTAATCTAGATTATTTAGTCAAAATTTGAAAGAAAAAAAGGTTAACAAACGTATATATTATGTTTTTTTTTTTTCCGGCCGTATATATTATGCTGTTATGTGCGTAAGAGCATTCTAAATTTTATATACAGGTTCATCAAAATATTTTTTTGGGATAGTTCAACCTCGAAATTTGAAAATTGGTAAATAGTAAATCCATAATTTTCATATTTGTGTCAAATATAAAAATATATATTGTGAAATATATGTAAATTATAATGTACAATAATAAATCATGGAATTCCAAAGAAACGCGTTTAGATCTGTTTCCCTCGAATCATATTTGTGGCTGTCATATGACGGCAAACCAGAAAGACACTAATTCTCCGTCTCTTTTGGTTGTTCGATTGCTTTTTCTGACATTGATACTTTTTGACAATGGTCAGTGATACAGTTATAGGTATTCCGTAGGTTAAGATATTATATTGATATATTTTTTTTTTGGACATCTGATTTGATTAGTTATAAAGAAAGGCCCAAGGCCAATTACAAGAGTAAGTGGGCAGCAGACAAGGTCCACCCCTACAATCAAGGTCAATCTAAAAACAAGAACTAGAAATCCTCCGCCACAACAAAGACCAGAAAAACCAACCACCCACAACAAAGACTAGAAATCCTCCGCCACAACAAAGACTAGAAATCCTCCGCCACCCGTGTAGCCATAAACACCACTGAAAACTATAAAGCTTCATCTCTAAACACCTCATCAAGCCAATCTGGTGCCCCAGAAGCGACATAAGATTGACGTAGATGAGGTTGAGAGACACTAGCTGCAATACGATCAGCCCCTGAGTTATTACCTCTGAATTCCAACTCCACAGACCAAAAAGGGAACAAAACCAAACGTGACAAAAGCTCATCCGAATGATTACGAAATGCTGGCCACAACCGCGGTTTGTTGACCGCCCCCACAAGAACGTGATCCACTAAAGCAAAAACTACTTTTGTTACACGATGGGCCAGCATACTATCTATCGCCCACAAGAACACTTTTAACCTCATTTCATCTGCAGAACTAAAGTTAGAGAAAGTACGCCTGCTATGCATTACAACCATTCCACTATCATTCCTTAACACCCATGCTGCACCTGCCAATTTCCTTTGTTCACACCAAAAAATACCAACGTTACATTTCAACCATCCTTCTCTTGGAATGCACCATCCTGAGAGCCTGTGCCTTTCTGATGTATCATGAACCTGTTCATGGACCTTCTCTATTGACATAGCATAAAACCATTGATCTGCCTCCTCTACACATTGCAGAGCTATTTCTTGTGGTTTAAGTGTCCCACTTTCAAAGAGGAAGTTATTCCTACCTTTCCAAATGTTCCACATAACCCACGGCCAAATTCTTCTTTGATTGACATTTATCCTAAGGTTCTTACCTATCTTTAGCAAATGGTGAAAGTTGGTGTATATAGCATTCTCAGCAAACCCATTATCCAGATTAGGAATGTTCGATAAGGCCCATACTTGTCTCGCAAAAGCACAAGTAAACAACACATGATTAATCGATTCACCATCCATTCCACAGATTTGGCATCTCCCATCCGTTTTTAAACCTCTTCTTGCCAACCCATCGTCAACCGCTAACGCCTCACTTAGCCTTTTCCATAGAAAGGTCTTGATCTTCGGTGCAGTCTGCAGTTTCCAAACTTGGTCTTTGAGCCCATTTATTGATGGTAAGGCTCTAGCTTCTCTTAACAGTTCTTTTTTCCCTTCTTGGCAGGCTACCCAATATGCTGACTTCACCGTAAATTCCCCACTTTTGTTAAATTTCCATAGCCATGAATCCTCCCTTTCTCTGTTCACCTTGATCTTCAAAATCTGATCTACATCTCCCGAATAAAACAGATTCTCCAGTTTATCCCTATCCCAAGTATTAGACTCTTCATCGATAATATCTCCCACCATTAAATTCACATCAAACATGTAGTTTTTCCTCCAAGGTGCTCTGAAGAGGCCTGTATCATCTATCATCCATTGGTCTGTCCAGATTTTTAGAGATTTACCATTCCCTACCACATGTTGCAGGCCTTCCGTTAGAAGGGAACGCCCATGAACAATACTTTTCCACGCGAAGGAAGGACGTGAGCCAATCTTTGCTTGGAGAAATTCACCATCGTAAAAATATCTGCTCTTCATCAACCTTGTTATCAGACTTGATTTATCAGTTAAAATCCTCCATGCTTGTTTAGCAAGCAAAGCTTGATTAAAGAGTTCTAAGTCCTTGAAACCTAATCCACCAAGATCTTTGGGAAGACATAACTTATCCCAGCTTACCCACGGTATTTTACGATGATGATCTACTGAGCTCCACCAGAAATGTGTAATGGCTGATACCAGATTTTTTAAGATCATTTTAGGAAGTCTGAAACAGCTCATAGCATAGATTGGCATTGCCATTGCCACCGCTTTAATGAGGATCTCTTTTCCGCCTTGTGAGAGCATCTTTGCGAACCAACCAGTCAACCTTGAACCTAGTTTCTCTTTTATGTATCTGAAAAGTTCCACTTTTGAACCGCTGAAACATTCCGGAAGGCCCAAATACGAACCTGCACCTCCTTCACTGAATATTTTGAACATGTGAATCTTTTTTCTCCTTCCAAGCTCAACATTATCCCCAAATGATAAGGATGATTTGTTTACATTGATTTCTTGCCCCGTAGCTTTACCATAACATTCCAAAATGAACTTCAGAGCTGAGCATTGATCAGAAGTAGCCTTACACAGAAAGAAACTATCATCAGCGAAAAGTAGATGACTTATAGACGGACCTTCCTCTCCAAAACTTATCCCTGTAATTAGACCTTCCGCTTCTGCTTTGTTTAAAAGGTGAGATAACCCTTCTGTGCACAGAACAAAGAGAAAAGGCGATAAGGGATCTCCCTGACGAAGACCTCTTTGAGGTGAGATCATATCGTGAGGTTGGTCATTAATCAGCACTGAGTATGTGACCGATGTGATACACGCCATGACCCATTCAGTCCATTGACTATGAAAACCCAGAGTTTTTAGAAGGGCTTGAACATAACTCCACTCTACTCTGTCATAAGCCTTGGACATATCAGATTTGAGAGCCATAAATTCATTAGCGATGACTGGATGAGTTCGTAGACCGTGAATTAGCTCATGGGCTATCAAAATATTGTCGGAGATGAGTCTCTCTTCCACGAAGGCCGATTGAGAAGGAGAAACTAACACTGATAGGAATGGTTGGAGCCTCTTAACCAATATTTTTGAAACAACTTTGTAAAGCACTGAACAGAGGCTTATGGGTCTGAGATTGGTCATTTCCGTAGGATTGTCAACCTTAGGAAGAAGGCACAAGTGAGTATAATTCCAATCCTTTGAAAGCGTTCCAGTCAAGAAAAAGTCCTTGACCTCCTTTGTGACCTGTTCACCCACCGTTGACCAATAATGTTGAAAGAACATGGCAGACATTCCGTCTGGACCTGGAGCACTTGACGCCTTTACAGCAAATACTGCTTCCTTAACTTCCTCAGTAGTAACTTCCTGCGTCAGGGATATATTCATGACATCCGTGACTTTCGGATTAAAACCATCAAAAAAACCATCGAACTCAGAAGGATTGGTTGAAGAGAAGAGCTTAGAGAAGTAATCAGTTGCCACCTGACCCTTTGCTGCTTTTGATCTTTGATATACCCCGTGTTCGTCCATCAATTTCTCTAACATTTTTCGAGCTCTTCTGTATTTTACTGAATCGTGAAAGAAGCGAGTATTTTTGTCACCACATTTCAACCAGTATTCTCTGCTCCTTTACCTCCAATATGATTCCTCGTCACGATAAGCCTTGATCAATTCTTTCTTTAAATAGGCCATGTGTTTGAACCTTGGCCTATGTGAAGATTGTTCATACTCAAGAGCCGTTTCCAGTTGACAGATCTTGTCTTTTGCATTGATATTATTCTTTCTTTTCCAACCACTGAGCGATTTTCGACAAGCTTTGAGTCTGTTAAACACTGAATTTTGGAGCTCACCGTTATCATTTGACCAAGCTTCTAGAACCGTCTTCTTAACCGCCGGTTGATGCAGAAAACTCTTATCAAATCTGAATTGTCCTCTATAGGTTTCTTGAGTATCCATAAGCTTTATTAAGACTGGTCTATGATCAGACCCCCGTTTATCCATGAATAGTTGGTTAGAAGCTGGGAATTTTTTCAACCACTCAGGGTTCCCAAAGGCTCTGTCCAACCTACTTTGAATCCACAAATCATAACGTACGCCTCCCCACGTAAACATATTGCCTTTACTTGGTAGTTCTGCAACCTCACAGGCATTGATCATTTCCGTGAAAGGTCGAAAAACTGACTCACCTCTGCTCGGGCCTCCTATTTTCTCCCCCATTGTGTAGGATATCATTGAAATCACCCACTAAACACCACGGTTCTTTTCTGTTTACACCAACCTTACTAATTCTTTCCCAAACCTTCGCACAATACTTAACCAAGGGAGCGCCGTAAACGCAAGAAAGAAAAAACTTAACACCTCCAAACTGAACATCAAGATCCAACAGGTTTTTATCCTCAAACAAAACACCAATATTTACAGATTTCTTCCATAACAAGGCGAGGCCACCACTTCGTCCAATCGGTTCTACCGTGTGTACTCTGTCGTAGCCTAACCATTCTTGCAAGTCCACCATTTCGTCTCTACTCTTATTTGTTTCCATTAAGAACAT
>KE155722.1:113215-139069 GCA_000411075.1 Sisymbrium irio | reverse complement strand
TACCAACTTCAAATAAGTCTACCATAACAGAACAATAAGTCTACCATAACAGAAAAATAAGTCTATCAGAAATAAGTCTATCGTTCCCGAAACAAGTTTACCGACTGAATAATAAATCTACCAACTTCAAATAAGTTTACCGACTACAAATAAGTCTACAGTCAAAGGAATGATAGATTTATTGAGAAATTGGTAGACTTATTTTTTTTAACGCGGATTATTTTGCCTACGTGGCAAATTTCATTAATGGCATTTTCGTTATTACGTTTTTTGTTTACACATGAAATAAGGGTAAAATAGATGCAAAATATTCTTCTAGTAATTTCCAAACATATACACTAGTTTAGTAACTTTTCAAGAAAGTAGCACCATTTTAGCAATTCTCCCATCTAGAAATGCAAATAATTTTATTTTTAGATAAAATTGCAAAGAACCATTTTATTGGAAACAAATCGATGGAAAATATAGTACAACAATCTCACAAACGTGAAATTTTATTCGAAAACAACATTTTCACCACATAAATACACATTTCTGAAAACTGTAAACACCCAAAATAGGCCTGAAAAAAAAACATCCAAGATAACGAAAAAAAGAAAAAAGAAGAAACAGTTTTAATTAACCACTGAACAGGTTCTTCGGATCTCCCCATCCGACCCGGTTTTTACCCCGATCCTTCCCATTTTCTCCATTGACTTGCCGAACTCGACAAAGAAATCTTGCGTCGATCCTCCGGCGAAGCGTCTGACCTGAGCCAAAGCCGTGGGGTCCATAGTCAACGCCGCGTCAGACTCGAAAAGTCCACGGCGTTTCAAGACGAGTCGGTAGTAGCTAAGATCAAAGGTGTTTCTACTACCCGGATCCATTTCAACCTTGGTGGTATTGTCGGCAATAGATAAACATCTCCTTGACTTTAGATTGTCTGCGTATTCGCTGTCGAGCGACGGGTCTTGGTCTCCTACGCCGGTAAAGTTGAAGAGACGGTTCGAGAAGGATGAGCAATGAGACACTCCAATCGTGTGCGCGCCTAAAACGTTCAAAATAACACTGTTTAAATACGTCGTCGTTTGATTCTATGCCTTTTGGCTGAACCATAAATAATTTACTAAATTACTAAACCGAACCGGAAATGTCAATTTTCTTACCGGATAACAAGACCAGGTCTTTGACATCAAGTCCTTGGTTTCCAAAGAGAGTAATAAGAGTAGTGAAGTTTCCGAAAGGAGGAGGAATATTGTTCAAAGCCTCAGTAGCATTAGAGATTCGTCCGTCTCTGCGTCCTGTTGGAACGTTCCATGACGGTCCACCCTAAATGAAAAAGTGAACCAAGACCGGTTTGTTTTGTTTGTGGAGTTAATTAAGATTAAACGAGGTGAGTTTAGTATATAGCATTTACTTACAATGGCAGCAACAGTGTCTCTAGTAGCGAGGGTGAGGATATCGGCGCATGAGACTACTCCAGGACACTTCTTTTCCAGAACAGACTTGACTAAGTCAATAAAGTCGAAACCTCTAACAGTTAGATTTGGAGGGGCAACCTTCTCCACTTGTTGGTTGCTCGATGTCGCGTTGATCAAGATCGAACCATCACAACCCTCCAAAAACACCAAATACGTAAACGTATGTCTTTATGTATCATAAGTATACATGCAAAATATACGGTTTTGCATATAGTACTCTATGTTAAATGCATGCCTAAAATTAAAATTAACTTCTAATAAATAATCTGATGTACCAATACACCAAATTTTATGGTACCGGACAATAATCCGTACATTTACTGTATAATATACGAATGATGATATGCAATAAAAAAAATTAAGTTGAGATCGTATTTATAATTTATGAATTGAGATTAGAAAAATAAAGAATATGTACCCGAACGAAGCAATCATGGAAATGCATCCTAATAAGGCCAGCAGCCAAAGATGGTACATTGCCAATATGTTGGTTGACAATAGCTTGTACGATCTTCTCTGCATTAGGGCAGGTTTTATCGTAGAACCCCATCTTCAATTGAGCTTCTGAAAAGCTCACAAACCCTAGAATCACAAGAATCGCCACAACGAATAACCCGAATCTCGCCATTTTGTTTTACGAGATAGAGAATTTGACTCGACAATGGTTGGAGAATAAGTGTTCTCAGGTTACAGGATTATATATACTGTTGGCTGTGAGAAGATAAAGCAATGACAAGAAGAAAACAAGAAGAAAAAAACTAACTAACATGTGGTATTTATTCCTGTTCATGTTAAATTCCAATTATTATCATAAAATTATTATGGTTTTGTCCTTTCTTTTTGTTTTTATCACTCTCACTGTTTTTAATTGTGTTTTTTTTTATCAGAAATACGGATTAGTTAGTTATGGTGTGCATATCATATGCAGCATACTGTTAAATGAGTTTTCATGTTGGTTTACCAAATGGGATTGAACAAGAATGGAAACTCTAGGTTTACATGTAATTCAAACCGAGCATTCCAATAGGAATTCTGAATGTCTTTCATCTCGTTCTTTTCATAGATATATGATTCGGATTTTATTTTTAAACCCGTTATGTTACTGGTGCTAATATTTTACTTTTATTAGTTCCTCGTAATTTATTCAACTTGGCATGCGAGGACACTACAAAAGTCCCAAAGCTAAATAATCCAATTATATATATACATATAGATATATTATATATATAGATATATTACGTACGTATGATGGCTGCTATTATTATTCTATGTTTTTATTTTTTTATTTGTTTTATTAGTAGTCGGCCTAGATAGCTCGTGCATGGAATTTAAAGGTTACATAGATGAGAATTTCGATAAATGTTTGTTTCATCGAGAAATTCGATAAGTTATTAATTGTATTTGGTAGACAAATGATTGCATGTGTCATTGACATAAGGACTCTTTGCAATATATCTAACCATTTTTCTTTTAAATTATGGTTGTTGATTAACAACCCAATTAACAAACAACAACTAATCTTGACGAATGTTTTTTTCTTTTGTTGGAAAGGATCTTGACGAATGTTATTTTCAAATGCAATTCACATAATTAATAGTAATGGGATATTTGCATTCTTTTTATGATCAAGTAACATTTATCTTGATCTACAGCTTTTTTGTCTAATAAAACCATCAACATATAAACGTTAAAACCAAGTGGTACTGATCTAGTGATATTTGAGGAAAAAAAATCCAATACGGCGCAGTTTGCATGGTCACTCCAGACCACCCAGGAGTTAAGTCTGGTTCTTTAATAGACCTGAGTTAATTTAATTTTTTTCTTACAAAGAAAAAAAAACATATAAACGTTAACATCATTACGTATTTTGATCTGTAATTAAATGCATATGTGCGTAGACTCTTTGATCGCTCCAACCATAACTTCTATGTATCATGTCAAACTAGAGTACTAGACTACATATATTGGCATCAAAACCAGCAATAATATGGCTGGAAATATTTGTATAGTCAACTTAAATATTTATGAGATTATTTTCTGCTGGATCTTAGATACAATCTAGTTCAAATGTTGAAAATATCATTAAAAAATTCAGACTTTTTCTTCTAAGTATATGCGAATAGGTAGAACCATGTGTACATTCATAGTTTATAACATGCAATAAACTATAATACTTACTTTATAACTTTTGAAAAGTTAATAAACAATCCTTGAACTCAATCTGTGTTATGGTATTGATGAATGTTACAGTAAACCTGCTCCCACCATTGGTATAGCCGCCACAGGCCCATAGGCGAGACCGTCCACGTTACTGAGATTTTCTAGCATTATTTTATATATATTTTATTTATTTTAAAATAAATTCAAGAACATAACGACACTAGTGTTAGTTATAGTCTTATAGATTTCTAAATTTCCGAATTTAATCCATAAATGTATGGATCCCTAGCAGTATTCCTCTCTAGGTTCTCTTGGTTATATACATTTTAAGAATTTATTTGTTCATTTTTCTTTACGATTATCAAATTCGAACGGAACCCAAAATGACTATAGAAACACCAGCGCACATAGTTATCCACTTCAAATGTACTGTACTAATTTATTCACACGTGGCATAGAATTCTAGATATGGAAAAGGGAGAAGAAATGAAAGTTGTATGATTCATATGGTTTTTTTTCTTTTTCTTAAAACAAATCATTAATGTTTAGTTTACCGAATCAAAAAGGTTGTACTCAATGAACTGGAGAAACATCGTGTCCCAGTGATCAGTAAATCATCTGTTGTACTTTTGTTATTATCAACGGCGATAAGACAACTCTAAGTTGTCTTTTTAAAAAAGTTAGCTATGAATTTTTAAATTTAACTACGGACAGTAGATGAATCCAAGTGCAAAGAAAAGAAAAGATTAATCCATCACTATTAACATATTACTTTAGCAATAACACTTTTTATAAAAACGAAGGTGAAACGGATTCTTGTTTCTCACCATTTGAAGATTAGTACATTGTAACAGAATATTTGACAGCTAAACGTGATAATAAAAATAAGGACACTATGCCATGTTGGCTATTCCCCACTATATGCTATACTAACAACAACAATAGAAATAACCTAAACGCACTTCGAACATTGATCATCATCAGTATATTTTAATTATTTTTCTCCGTTGCTCGATTGGTGGATAAATCAGCTATGGAGAACTTAAAATTATTAACTTTGGGCAATGCTTAGTATATTCATTTGTAATTCTTTCTCGCAATGATAATTCGAATGGTGTAAAAAAAGAGTTGACTATTATAGGTGTTTGTTTAGGCGATGCACGGAATTTATATGATAGAGTATTTCTTTTCTCCAATACATATTTATTTTAGTAATACGTGGATTTACCATTCATAAATATATAAACTAATAAAATGAGGCGACAAGTAAAAAACTAATATCACTCATGGACTCAAAACACAACATTGACATTAAATTTTATCAATCAGTTTTTGGACATCCTAATTAATGTAAATATCATTCTTCAAACTGCCAAGTTGAGACTTCTTTTAAGACTGCATCGTAAATTCATTTGAATTTTATAAAGCATTCCGCCTTACACGAACAACAATCGAACTTGAATCGACTCTGATTTTATGGCAGCTTCAGTTTGTTGTTGTGTAATTTGTTCGAGTGTGAGCTTGAAGGATTGGGATCGTCAAAGTGAATTTTAACTTTTGTATTTTATTGAATACAAATTTTGAGCTCGTCAATTACAGATTATATTTTGAGATCTTAGAAAAAGAATTATGCTGAGATCGTCTATTAATTGCTCACCTTAGAATGAAGCGTTAAATACAAAACTAATTATTTGAAGTATATAGTTTGAACTCATAAACTACACTTGAGTCTAAACTATGATAGTACATCTTTATTTATAGGCGATGCATGCGGTAGGACCTGTTATTCCAGTCATATCCCTTTTCAGCCAATTTTTTAGTGTCGGGCCAGTTGCATTCTGATTGAGCCGATCATTCATTTGATTGGACCGCATGAATAATCGAAATCTATATAACTAATTTCTAACATGGACCGACGCACCGAGCCTTGAATAAGGGATGTCTAACTCATCTCCAACACAGTTTCATCTAAAGTAATATACCATTGACTTGTATCTGAAGCTTTGATGCACCTTGTATAATGGTCATGACGCACGAACATGTGTGATATTCAGCAGTTGTCGCCTACTTTTTTTTTTTCAGACATTAACGAGCAAACATACATAAATATGCACGTGAAGCTTAGCATCCGTTGGCTTGAAGCCACCAATATATACAAGAATAGAAACTACGTTATAAGAAATAACTCCTAAACTCTTAACTCATTGGCTCGTAACTCGTTCTTCTTATCTTATCTCAATATTTGTAGTGTTTCAATTTACTGGTGGCCCAACAAAAAAATTTCTAACTATGGGCCCAATACTATACTCTATGGCTAATGTCGACATTTTAATAATATATCTACATATTTAAGGTGGTTCACTGGTTCTCCATGGGGATGAAGGCTTAATCCCTTTTCTACAACATTGCTTCGAAACCATAAAGCTTCCTGGATCTCTCGGGTAATTTAAAACAGAAATGTCCTCTATATATATCGGTTTAATAACGATTAAAGAAATTGTGGTTTCACATATATATTATTCAACCGGTTAAACTTACAAGAGGTACATTATAAAAGTATTCAACTTGATACTTATTAGTCGTAGCTATACATTTAATCAGACAAAAAGTCACAATCAATTTTTAAAGCATTGATCTTTCAATTTACGACAACTTGTCTAGTCAAAAGTTGAAACGGTCTTTAAGTTGTTGCACGTACAAGCGGAGAAGGTGGCACTGGTGAATGAGGAGAGAAGAAGCCATCCTCGAATCGTCTCGTGTCCTTAAAGCTTAACCGGAGGTTACTCTGCCAACACTTGTTCTTCTTCTTGGCCATCATAGTTGGTGCAGCCACCGGTTTAGTCTGTTTCAAACTCTCCTCCTCAAGCTGACTAGTGAACACTCTGATCCTCTCTAGAGCCGTCTCCATCGTCTTGTGGTCCATGTTAGCAAAACATACTCTGAACCACCCCGGTTCATGGCAATGAAACGAACCGCCTGGAGAAACGTTCAGCTTCACCTTGTGGACGATCACACGCCATAGCTCGGTCTCCGAATCGAATGTAGGTGTCTTCAAGAGACTTTTTAAATCCATCCATAGGAACAAACCGGCTCCGGCCTTTAACCAACCGATGCCTAAACCGTCTAAACCGGTAGTTAACTCTGCATGTCTTGCAGCTAACCGTAGTTTGCTCTCGCGGATGAACTCGTTGACAAAGTCTTCGTCGGATAGCATCTTGGCGATCAAATGCTGCGTTTGAGACGAGACCAGACCGAAACTAGACATTTTCCTTGCAATTTGAACCACCCGGTCATTGTAAGAGTATACTATACCGACTCTTAAACCGGGCAAACCCATATCTTTTGATAGACTATACACAATATGGATCAAATCACGGTTGCAGTCAGGTATCTCCTCAATTACTTCAGCGACGCTAATAAACTCGGATTGACCAAAAGTAGTTGCAGCATAGATCTCATCAGCAATGAGGTGAATCCCTTTCTCATTGGTGAATTTAACCAAAGATTTCAAGCAGTCTCGGTCCAATGTCGTACCAAGCGGGTTGGAAGGATTGGTTATTAGTAAACCCTTAACCGTGATGTTTGATTCACACGCGTTTTCGTACGCAGATTCCAAGGCTTCAACCGTGATCTTAAACCCGTTAGAGCTATGACAAGTAACCGGTACAAGATTGACTCCGGTTCTCCATCTCAAATCTCTATCAAACCTGAAACCAAACAAAACCAAACCAAGTTAGATCAAACCGTAAACCAGATTAAACCAAATTTTATTGTATTGAACCAAATTTGATAATTGAACATACCCTGGATAATAAGGAGTCGGAACCAAGAAACCTTCACCAGGATTGGCTAAACAAAAAGCAACAGTCTCGTGTGCTCCGGTTGCTCCACCGCTCATGACAATCCGGTCAGGATCAAAAGTAACTTTGTTGTTTCTTGTCTTCTCCATAAATTTCGCTACAGCCTGAAGTGATAGAGAAAAGCAACAATAAAGTTAACAACAATGAAACAATAAATTAAACCAAAAATAAAAAGTGAGAAAATTAACAAAAAGTAGAACTTACTTGTCTGAATTCGGGCAAGCCATGATAATCTTGGAAGATGGCAATGTCGCTGAACTGATTCAGACCTTGTGCGGTACAAACCGAAGCTTCTGGATGTTTTGAAATCCATTTAATCATTAAATCTCCACAAAGCTACAAAATTCAAGAAAAAAAAAACCCTAAAAAGTTAGGTTTGTTTTTTTAAGTTAAAGGAAAACAAAAGAGAAAAAAGTTTGGTTTTTGTCTAAGGAAAATCTACCTGATTTTCAGCGAGACCCATTTGAATAACTCCATCAGGTCTATCAATAGGGTGATATGGGTTTTCTTCATACGCTTTCCAACCATCGAAGTAAGACGAATTCTCTCCGTGACCGTCACCGGAGGCTATTCTTGAAAGTAGATTCCGATCTTGCTTGCCTGCAGTTAAAGCCACCATTTTTTGTTGTTGTTTCTTCAAAGGTTGTGTTTTCTCTCTCTCTTTGTTTATGTTTTTTCTTTTGTGGGTTCTGTTGAGTTTAGAATGTATGGTTTGATGTCTTGTGAAGTGGGTTTGTGCTATATATATATAGAGAATTAATTAGTTTCAGGTGGATACACCGAGTAAGTGTAGCGTTGTACCAGCTTTTCAGCGAAGTTTCCATGAAATACGTAGACATTTTAAAGGTGGTCCTCACTGTTTCTTGTAAATTTGTTTGACTTCCCTCAAGTCTCAATTACATTTTTCTTGGTGGATTGTAACCAAATTTGTGAAAATGAGTGGCCATGTGTGGGAGTTGGAACAATATTGTGAGCCGAGGTATGTATTCCATGGAGACTACTTTTAACTAATAATAGATGTGAAATTTCCTAAAATCCTTTCTTAAAATATTTATGTAGAAATATTGTTTTGTAATTTTGATCTAGAATTTATAGATTGTTAAATGAATAACAAAAGATTGCAAACTAGTTTTCATGAGTTTATGTAAATTATATGTTTAATAACATAAGATTTGGAAAAAGCTTTTAAAAAATCATTAGTTGAATAATTAAAAAAATAAAAACCCTCAAAAATCTCCTAAAATTCATAATCCAATACACCCATGTGTCTTGAGTAGGGGACCTGTGAGGCTGTGAAGATAACATCACGTCCAATTTATTTTTCATTTTCTTCAGTATTTGGATATGAAACATCAACTTGTATTTTTTACAATAAAACCGATGATTAAAAATAAAAAGTAAACTCAAATGGAAAAAGGGACCAGAAACAACTTAATTTATTGAGTAACGGAACTTCCTCAGAAAACATAATTAAATCCAGCTAAAACAAACATACAGCATCATATACTGACATCACTGTTTTTAATAGATACTAAACATAGTTTAAGGAATTATGAGTTTCATTTCTGTTAATTAATTTAAGAAAAATTGTAATTTTCATATCCGTTCAAAATTTAGAAGGGGCGGGCGTTCAAATGTATGTATTTTCATATATACACTACTGATCGGCCTAATTACAGAAAAACACGTCAAAAATTAAAAGTTAACTGAAATAGTTTTGCACTTTTGCAAATATCATGTCGGCATAAACAAGATTTAAAGGTAGGAACTGTTGAAGTGTACCCCTTTTATTAAACATAAATAGTAGCACTGTTCTTGAATTCATATCAACAACTGCTTTATAGGAGTCGTTATGTGAGAAAAATACACGATTAAAAACAATGTTCATTTTAAGATTTGTCTCTTTTATCCTTTTATCCTTTTTAAAGGATATGTCACTCATTGGAGAAGGTTGAGATATCCACCTTCTCCTCAATAATGGACACAAACACGTATTGGATGATTCAACTTTAATCACTGTTTTTTTCCCTCTACATTAATATTTTCATTAACGATATAATGATGTTCTTGACAGCTAAAAAGCTTACAAAATGAAAAAGCTTAAGGTTTTGTATTAAACAATTTTTTTTATAGAATTCCACCTGTCTCTTCGTTTTTTAGACCTCTTTTATATTAACGAATATTTATATGGCTCAAAATCTCAGTGCATAAACGCTAGAATCAGTATTTATGATAGTGGCAGACATTGGACCACACGAGTGTCGTGAAATAAATGCAAATTTGGCAGCCTCAAAGACCGGTAACATTCCACAAAGATTTTTCCAGTCAAAATTAAAGACAGCATAGGGTGAATTCTAAAGCCTTCACGTTGACCAACAATCTCAATGGCTTTTGTCTTGTAGACTCGTTTCTTTCTTTCTTGTTTTCCTCTTCTCAGATCATATAGTATACGTTCCACATCAGAATATGAAATGATAGCTCAAAATCTCATGACTTATAAATGAATTATAAGTAGCATACAATTTTAATTAGAAAGTCAAAAATGATACTACTACTTATCTGTAAATTTTGACTAAATTTGTCAGACTAGTTGAATTCAACTCATTCTTATTTGTCAACACAAAACTATGTTTTCTGAAATTTTTATCTGACCGATATAGATTTTGTCAACACATCTATGAAATACTAACTAATTGTAGCTTTCATTTATTTGCTTAATTTGACAGCAAAGTCATAACAAATCAAAATTGTCATAATTCGTTTTTGTAGTGTCAACTTTGTGTTAGTTGAAAACAACGACCTTGTATCTATTTTTCTATAAATAAAGTCATCTCATTTTCTGTTTTTAATATATATATTATTTTTTTTCATTTGACCGGAAGATTTTTATGCTGACAGTCATTCTAACTTTTAGTATAAAAGTCAAACGGTAGTTCCATTTTTTGTTCTAATGAAAAATGGAATTTGGCTGCTGTCAAGTTTGGTTTTAGTATTATTTAAAGAATCGGTGTGTTTCACCTACAAAGTTCTTAAAATAAACAAAATAAGAATTCTTCGTTTATATATAGTTTTTTCGTTAATCCACCTTCAACAAATCAAAATCTAAAATGGAAATAGTTCGAACGATCTACTAAATCACGTATTAAAATTCATAACTATGAGAAAAGCTATCAAATGTTGAAAGATACAAGGTCGTTGTTTTCAAAAATTGAAAACTTTGGTAGATATCAAAAATCCTTTTACGTATTAAAGTAGAAAGCCCTTTCTTTTTCTGTGGGCTAAATGCTAATGTGTCATTTTATAGTGTATTTGAGTGATATTTTTTGTTTGTTGATAATATGCAGTTGATATCTTATAACATAGATATACGGGATTAGATGAATATGTTTAAGAACAAAGTTCAATATAAATATGTTCGTGGGTATTAACATGTTAACTAAGAAATTAGGGTCTAATTATGTTGCATTCAACTACGGATATCCACAATCCACTATTTTTTGTCTCATAGTCCTCGTAAACGTTTTTCTGAAAGTTCACACTGTTTATTTGTATAATTTGGGCTATGTTTTAACACTATGAAAAGATTGAAGATGAGAAAATTGCTTTGTCAATTTTTACCACCTAAAGGAGAGAGATATATAACGAAACCATGTGCCATCAACATATTCCGGAGTTACCAAAGCCATCAAAATAATTAAATATCATTGGAAAAATATAACGTTCCTGGTTAGCTAAAAGCCTAAAACAACTATCTTAAGCTTTCAACAATTTATACTTTGTAATCGTTGTTTATAGTAAATTATCTTGAACAATTCAAAATAAAAGAAATTGTGCATGCACATTGATTTCTCTTCACTGGTATATTTCATAGAAGAATAACAAGTTTAGTACCGCATACGCATATTTTATAGAGGAATAACAAGTTCTTTTTTGGGATTATATTTTCTTTTGGGAAAGAGTGTTTGGGATAATGTTATCATGGAATTTTCTTGAGTAAGAATTTATTATTATTATTTTGTGAAATATTAATGTTAATTTTTTTTTTCCGTTCATTTTTGTCATTCTGATCATTTCACCGACGTTTACAAAATTATTTAATTGACTATGTAGAAAGTATTTGTAGTAGAAAATTAAACTTGTTTTGAAAGGAATTTTACAGGAAATGCCTGATTTAGACCAAACACGCCAAATCTGACATACATTTTTATCACATTTAACATATGTTCTGAAAGTTAAAAAAAAATAATTTTAAAATGCCGTAAAACTGAGAAAAATATTCAATATCTAAAAAAGAAAGAAACTTCTTCAAGAGTTTGAAAAATGTATAAATAAATATCTTCAAAGTCATTCATATCATTCAACCTTTTTTCTTATATATTTGCTTCAAACAATTTTTACATTCCTGTTTCTTTGGACATATCAAACCAAAAATGCAACGTGCTTCCCATGCAAATATTGAACGCTTAGTGCAAATGATATATACTAATTAAAAGAATTAAATTGTAATTGTGAAATCAATTTTTTTTTTTTTTGAGTTTGTGTAGAAAATGAACATGTGTTGAAATTCAGACAAAGATCGTGGAAAATACAATTCTTATCACTGCAGAGAGTATTTTTCTTTTGTTAAATGTAGATGCAGAATATTCATTTCAATAAGACCACTTAGCAAAAACATCACTATATAATTGTAAATAAGTACTGTACACATATTTATTCACTTATTCGTGTACATCTCTTCACCTACACCGCCCCCTTCTTTCTTTTCTCACTTTATTTTTGACACGCAATGAATATGTAAGTTATTATATTTCTAAACTTTTAGAAATAAAAGAAGAAACAAAAGATTATTCTACGAAACTATTAGCCAAAAATGGAAAATAAAGAAAAACCAACTGAACGTTATCGATTCGCGATTCTAAACGTGACAAAAGCATCGCTGACCTTTATACAATCTTCCGGTTGCTTTCTTGTCCGGGAATTTGATGATTAACTAATAATATTTCGGATTTGCCCCAGAAAAAAAAACTAATAATATTGCGGATATATTTCATTAGTTTTTTTTTTGAAGTAATTAGTTTTTCATATACAAATAAAACAAAAATCACTCTCGTTTTAATTCAAACTACGTTCTCGTTCTTCGGATAGCCTCGGAACCTAAAACATGGAATCAATATGCTTTGATATGCTTGGAAAGCTGCAAAAAAGAAACAAGAAAAAACACAACTCTTCGAGCAAAAATGAGAAACATAAATTTAAGATTGTCCGAATTCTTACATTGGCAGTTACAACAGGCAAGTGCCCAACTCAACACTGTGTCTTGTTAAAACTACTTTGCGTTCACTAGCCCATTCGAGGCGGTAAGAGAGATCAAGATGGTGAACAAGCTGCTTTAGCCGATCTGCATGGCTTACGTTCTTCGAAGTTTCCTGTTCGAGTCATACAGAGAAGAATAAATATCAGTTTAAGACAGAGCTATAGCCGCCGTATAAAGTGATTGTTGAGTTTTGACAATGATATGAAAAAATGGAATTACCTGAAGAGCAATTTCTTCATCATGGCTTGTGATACTTGAGATCACACTTGTCCGAGAAGAGTTAGATGAAAACCCATCCCATGGATGCATAAATATCAGTTTTGTGCATTGAACAGGTGTGAGACTTCGGCTTAGTTTCTCCCACCAAACCGATCCTAGTGACCACCATCTGATCATCAAACCGTTCTCCGAAAACGCAACCAATCCCTACCATTGAAAAAGATTTTATTCTTCTTAGTGATCTCAACATGCTACATCAGTTTGCACTAGTGCGAAAGTTGCAATTTCTTTGAAGAATGTATACCTCTCCATCAGGTGAAAAGCTGAGAGCTGATATAGCTGTTGTTACCGCAAATTCTGAAGCTCCTCTGAGCAAATTTGGAAGACCTGGAGGTCCACTCGCATCCAAAACCCTTATCTTTGTCATACTACAATGGGAATCACACCAAACAACTAAGAAAACGAGATAAAGATGGGACGAGAAATCAAAGCAATGAAAGGTTTTGTACCTTTGCATATCATATATGCGGATGCTAGCATTGCTGATCTCTGTGATAGCATCACCAATTGCTAACCTTGTAGATGAATCGTTTAGGATTACCATTGGAAACACACGCACAACTTCTCTCAGCGTAGCCATTGAGGTTTGTAGGCAAGTTCTACGCATGACGGTGTTGCTTGGGTCCATCGTTTGAAGAACAAAGTTGACTACCTGCAAGCTTTTCCCAACTGTTAATTCAAATCTCTCTACAGAAAAATATCAGAAAAGATCCCAACTCTTCTCATTGAATGTAAAAGTAGATGCTACGAACCTTTTCAAGATGCAGCACCAGATTTCTCGGAGAAGCACGGATAATTCTGATGAGAGTTCTTAGAGATACTACATGAACAGGAGAGTCCGAAGCTGTGGACCATATTTGGCTCTCTATTATGCTTAGAAACCCAATGACATCTGCCATGGCTAAACTCGGAAGAAGAATCTCGACCAGAGTCTCCTTTATGGACGATGATAGTACAGCTTGATGTGATCCGACTGAGGAACTGACACACTCTATCTGGAAAAATATGTCTGTAACTATCCGAGGAATGTCAGGTCCAATCAACAGCTTCCATGTAGTCTCCATCCCTTCTGAGAGAAGCTCCGCAGCAGTAGAGCTGTATTTCTCACTCATGGCCATAACAAGGTTCAACAACTTGTGGACGACCAGCATCGCTAGGCCAGGTTTTACAAGGCTTGGGTACCAGATTGATAAGGCAGCCGCGACAATGATGTGAGCCGCCATCGCGTCCTGACTTGTTCCCCCAACGCAAGAAATCCAGTCTTGCATTTCAAAAGATTCAAGCCAGGAGAGTAGTTCTGACTCCTCAGCCTGAGAAAGTCGTTGAGCTTCATGGATGTGCTCAGAATCTGGACTGTTGGTGGGACGTTCTTCTTCTGAGCTAAGAGCTTTAGGTTCATGCACACTGATTCCAGATAGGGATCTCACCAGTTTTGCGTGTTCTGATGCGTAATCGCTGCATAATGGACGAGGTATTGCAAAAGAAGCAGTGTGGTGGAATATAGACCGAGCAGCCATACGGACTTGTTCGCTTCTCTCTTGCCAGAAGGTCACTAAAAGCTGCAATAAAAACAAGTGGAAAACAGAGAAAATCTTAGCTGTTTTGAGACTATTTAACTAACATTCAATGTCATCTCCAACCACATACTATGTGGTGAAAATAGCCGAAGAAACTCACTTGGAGTAATGGTGGCTTCAGATCTGGATATATCTCTGCCAGGCTCCGTGTGTAGAATGCTGCCAAGTTGCTGTAAAGGAGAAAGGAAAATAGTTCTGACATGCGGGAGTGAAACATGAAGATGAAAGCCTTTGCAAGAAGAGAACTGGTTCCAATGATCACGTGCTGTACCTGCTAGCTGTGGCTGTGGAGTGTGACAGACTTATCATGCACTGAGCAAGCGACACCATCATCACTGACCTCAACGCAGAAAACTCCGAAGATGACTTCCAGAGCTGGAATGTTCTATGAAAGCTTAGAAAAAGTAGGATATTGCTGAAATATGTGCGGTTGTGACACCAATAGAAGTCGCTAGGAATACCTCAAGTGTTGCATTCAAACCCGGGAATGCTAATGTCAATGACCCTTTGTCCCCCTGCAAACCCGAGGCTACAATGAAACTCTCTGGTCTTTTTAGCTTTAGATGTGCTATTAGCATTTGATCGAGTTCAGAATCTATACCCCACAAATGCAGAAAGGACAAACTAAATCGAATTAGATATTCCCCAATTGCCTTGTCGTCCATGTGAACAACTTCTGCAGGGTTATTTACAGTCTTTTGGACAGGAGACTGGTTGTTTGAACTATTCTGCTGAGCGCCCGACTTACCACTACTCTCGTCCAGCATCTTATGCATACCAGAGTCCTCATGTGGTTCGCAATAAACTGCTAAAGACGAGAGATCGAAAGTCAGCGTAGAGATCCCAGGGAACGGGCAAGCGCATTTGATGGGAGGGTATCTGATACTTTGGATAAAAGATGAAGCACTAGAACTCTCTTCTCTAGTCTTTTCCTGTGAAGCACTTGGCTTAGATGTCGACAAAGAGGCTGCTCTCTCGTAGTTCTTTAAATAAAATGGTTTTCTCTCTTCGTCTACTGGGAAAAGTAAAGACGAAACTGATGTATTTCCATTTAAGACAGAGCCCGACTGAGATTTCTCACTGATGCCAGCACAAAAATGATCAAACATAGAATGTGAAGCTGCCCCACGGAGGACACGTTCTCGAGCACCTGTCTTTACATCCCAAATGTACAGAACATCAATAGGATCTGATTTCCTAGAAAGGGAGCGGAAAAGACATGCAATGTAGCCTCTTGTACCATCCCAAACGACTTTTTCAGGATAGTTCGGGTGCCCAGGAAACATCCTTTCGACCCGCAAAGTCTCAAGAGATGAAAGAGCAACACATGAATCATCCCCAACAGATAGAAAGCAATCGCTCCATGGATGTTCTGTTCGAGCGGGTGCAAGAATGATTTGGCGCACTGGAGCAACATGGTGGTGCATGGTCATGACTACATTGCCGCTTTCAAGATCCCAGATGCGGATGGTGCAGTCCATACTTCCTGAGATCAAAACATGAGACGAACTACATCCATTCCCAAGCATTCGATGCGCTGCTAAGCATAGAACAGGTCCTGTATGTCCCAAGAGATGCTGTTTAGAGACAAGAGAATCAGTGTCTGATCTCGGGCTCGAAGCAGGTGAATCAAGTCCACGAAGAAAATCGAACTTTGCAATTTCTATTTTACCGCTATAGAAACCATGGACAACAGCATACGGAACATACATGTTCTCAGAAATAACCATGGACGATGACACGCACTGTCCATTGTCACTAGCAAAGTTTCCTAACTGAGAAGTACCTGTTTCTGAACCAATTGAGTCCTTAAGATCTACACAAGAGCTTGAAATCCAATCAGCATAATATGATCCTTCTCCAAGCATTTTGCACTGAAGCTGGAAATCTTTTTCATCACCATTTCGTAGACATAGTGACCAGACAGTTATATGGGGCTTCCACAGTAAAGGTTGTTCAATACCACAACAGCTAGACTCGACGCGAAGAAGATACTGCCTCAACTGTACAAAACAAAACGATGATTTCTCTGAAATCTGATCAGAGGCAGTAACAACCTCACCACGGTTCTTATATGTAAATTCTCCATCTATATATGACACATCAAACAACACAGCAGAACCAGTATCATCCCACAGCACAAAAGTTACGGAAGCTATATCATCCTTACCACCTTCAGTTGCTGCTGATGTACTAGAGTAAAGCAACATTGCTTCTTTATAATGAATATCCGAAAAGAGCGAGTTGCCAACAAAAGATATCTCTCCTATAGCCTCCTCACGATTCAAAAACCAAAAGACAGCCCTATCCTTTGAGAAAAGAGCAACAAGGTTCCCTCGAGTTATCACAGATATAGCTATTTCCCCTTCATTCAACCAGTTCCTAGACACGCCGGAGACTCTACTCGAATCAGATACATCTTCACCTTTCTCAACATTCTCTGACACTGGAACCAACTGCAACCTTCCAGAAGAATCTGCCATGAGCAACGACTCCTGCTCCTCCACTTGAACCACACCCATGAACTTCAAATGCCCAATAGATAAACTCCCATGGAAAACAGTATGAACAATGGTAAGAGTATACGTATCAACAACAACCACAGTGCATCTAGACGGCTTTCTGTTCTCAGCATCTGTATCAGTTTCAGCAACAACATCAACAGTATCTAAAGAATGGCTCTCGATATAAGAACAACCAACACATACATATCTAGGCTCTGATGGCAAAGTACACAATATCGATGGACTTCCCACCCAAGGAGGTAACTTCCTTCGACGTCTACAATGTCCACTACTTCTACTCCATACACAGAGCACACCATCAGTACAAGCACTGATCAATGCACTACAGTTAACAAATGGATCCGAGTCAGCACAATCTGATGTAACTCCGTTGCTTGAAACTGTGGTGGGATCGCAAACGGAGAGATCTGCTATTGGTGCAGCATGGCCACATAACATTGCAATTGGTTTAACTTCCTGATTGGATCAAGAAAAGGATTTAATGAGATCACAAATTTCAAGTTAGGTTTAGAGAATTTCGAGGATTTGAATTTGAGTTACCGAATTGGAATCGGAGGAAGAGATGGTCCACCAGATGATGGAGCCATCGGATCCGCCGGTGTAAAGAGTTTGGGGATTTGTTAGAGAGGCTGTGGCTGTGACTCGATGAGATGGAGGGGCTCGAGACCATAAGCATGCTACGGATCGGCACTTCATCGGCCCGAGTTTAGTGGCTGGAGCGACTCATCCGAATCACGGACACGATGCGAAGCAGTGACTGAGTCAGGAAACGAGTCAGGGTGATTTGGGGAAGAAGAAGACGACGAAGGTATTGAGTGAGCACGGACTAACGTGACGATGGGAATTAAATCTAACGGTAGAGTAACAGCCGTTAGTAGAGAAATTGTGTATTCTCTGTATTTTTTTGGTTTGCGGAAAATTAATGGTGATGAAAACGAATTTTTATTAATATAAATTAAATTAATAGTAGTAAATGGTTAGTAAATATTAGAGTGAATTTTCTGAAAAACAAGATTTGAAATACAAATTAGTTTTTTAGTAGATTGAAAAAATGTTTTTAATAAATAGTATAAAGATACAAAAAAGTGAGTGACATTATTATTTATAAATTCTACGTGTATCTCGGCATGTTGAAAATTTAAAAACAGAATTAATGATAGAATATAATATGATTGTTTTTAATAAATGAGATGTTCATTAATGTAAAATTAATTTCAAATATTCTTATTTTCACATATGTTAACGTACATATCTAAATGTATTCACGTAAACACAAAAATTATAAAATATATATAAACATAACATACGTCCACATAGCCTTATTTTCAGAGTTCTGAGTGCGCGTTATTTCCGGAAAACAACCCTTTTACAAGCCGGTCGTGGTACACGACTTTCATATGGATGGCAGTCCCTGTTATTTGGTAGGGACCTTTTGAAGTGGGGTTTGATTCATCAGATTAATCGTGGGGAAGAAACCATGATAGCTGATCTTTGGATCCCAACAACACCGCCTCATTCGCCTGGTTTACTTCCTTATACTAATCCTACTCTCCGGTCAGTGTACTGATCAATAAACATGAGCGTTGTTGGGACCAGGATGTTCTCAACGATCTGATCGATGTTAATGATCATTCTTCCATCCACAAAATACATCTTCCGCTGTCCTCTGAGGTGGATTCTTACTATTGGGCCTATTCTTCAAATGGTAGCTATTCTGTCAAGTCTGGATATCATTTTGCTGTATCTATGTCATCTGACGAGGATTTACTGCCTCCACTGGCTGCTCATCCCTCTCTAGCAAAGTCTCTATGGAAGCTACCAATACCACCCAAGCTAAAACATTTACTCTGGAGAATAAATTCGCGTGCCCTTGCAGTAAAACACAATCTGGTCTGTCGCAGCATCCACCTTGAGCCTGTTTGTTCTCGTTGCTGCACACATGAGGAGACTACTGATCATGTCGTATTCACCTGTATTTACGCGCAACAACTTTGGCATTTGTATGGTCTGCCACTGCTGCAATGTCTGGATACTCGGTTTACTCTTGAAGAGAAGATCTCTCACGTGATTAGTTTTTGTTTACAACAGCGCTGTCCGATTCTTAGTTCCTTGTTACCAATCTGGTTGCTTTGGCATTTATGGAAATCTCATAACGAGTTGGAGTTTAATAACCAGGATACGGGGGTACCTATGGTTTTAGACAAAGCAACCAATGCTGTCAAGGAATGGCTCGATCATACAAATTCCATTGTCCCTCCAGTTCAGGCCACTATTTCAGCTGCTTCACGATCAATACGCTGGATTCCACCACCTGCTGGCACAGTTAAATGCAACTATGATGTGTCTATGAAACCTGGCGAACAAATCTCTGGGATAGGTTGGGTATTGCGTGATCACCAAAGTAATTTTTTAGAAGGTGCAATGGCAAAATTTCCTGGTCGACACTCAGTTGAAGAAGCTAAAGGTTCTGCACTGCTTTGGGCAATCCAGTGCTGCTGGGGGATGGGGTACCCCCAAGTGATTTTTGAAGGGGACAATTGGATACTTAATAATGCTATTAATACTGATACGATTAACTACAAGCTTCTACCACTTCTGCGGTCATTACGTGCATGGTCCTCACACTTCTCCCGTCTCGACTTTGTCTATCGCAACCGAATGGCAAATACTTGTGCAGATTTACTAGCTCGAATGGCAATCTTATCTGACTATCAATGGCATTTATTTCATTCATGCCCCCCCTTTTTTGTATCAATTCGTTCACAATGATATTAACTAATAAAATCAATTTGGTCGGCAAAAAAAAAAAAACATACCAATACAGTAATCTATACTATAATATATGTATAAAATATTTATTTATGACCAATATATTTTTTAACATGTTATTTAAAATAAATATCAGTAAACCCAATATATATATGAACGTCAAAATACTATAAAATTATTGATCTCTTTTTTTATTTATATATAAGTGTTTTATAAAATGTATGATTATTCAATTTAATGGTTATTTACGTATAACCAAATCAATACTAACTGCTAATGTATGTGTATATATATCATTTTACCATTCTATTAATGTAAATTACAACGATAACATTAAATAAATCATACAATATAAAATTATTTTCACAGTTAGAAGCAGTTGGTATAAAAAAATAAACATGCAAATATAGATATATATTACTAATTAATTTATTATTCGTGAAAAAAACTTGGAACATGCAAATAAAATAAGTAGTAATGCGAATAATTAGGAACATAAAAAAAATAAACATACAAATATACTGGTAATTTACTATTTAATTTGTTGAATTTGTAAGATAACACATATCATAAAAACTAAACATAATAGTAATGTGAAGCAATATGAACGTAAAAGAAATAGATATGCAAATATACTCATATTTTACTAATTAATTTATTACACATATAAGAAAATATGTTATATGCAATTAAATAAGTGAGATCAGATTTCTTATAGATCTTGACATACCACAACCAAAATGTTCCAGCTGAGTTGAGAAAGTGTGTCAACGAGACAGTCAACCGAAGAAATCATCATCATCATTCACTGCATTTATTTTCTGTTTCGGTGAACCACCCTACGTGACAGAGAAATCCTGATCTTAGCTCTCAGATCAACTCCCTTATCTCGGATACATGAGAAACATCAGTCGGATCAATGCATTACCTGAATTTTTTTGACCCGATTTGGATAGATACATCATGAATCATCTCGGCCACAAGATTCTGATGTTCCTCTTCTCCCATATATCTCCACAGCCACAAATTGGTCGTTTGTGGAATTTTAAAAAAAAAATTTTCAATAAATCAAAATGTAAAATTTCCTTGGTAATTACTTTAGTCATAAATATGCATTTATTCATATGGTAATGTACATTTTATTTATTAAAATTGTAGTGTACAGAGAATGGTATAGTGCATAAGGGTAAACTTGACCGAAAGTGTGGTAAAATAGTTTCATTATTTGGACTAAGAAACCTTTTTACCAAAAAACTAGTTTAGATTTCAAATTATACTTCCTACCCAATTATTCCTAAATATTAATTAGAACTTTTCAATTTGTTATTTTGTTACTACTCATCTATAATTGTCTATTTTTCGTAATGTGGAATTATCTTTGAAATCTAATAATTTAAAATATTCCAAAATTTTATTTGTCTGATAACAAAACCATTGGATAGATCATAGATTTTACATTATACTTATCCCATAATCGTTTACCACATCATGAATGTAAGATTACATTGAATGTGCTAACTGATAATCTTTATTGATAGTAATCTAACAAGACATGTTGGTTTCCTGGTCAGGTATATATATATATATATATATATTTATATAATATGCATTATCAGAGAAAGTAAATAATTTCAAAAATATACGGAAAAAAAGTTTGACCCTCAGGAAACAAAAATAATACGGTAGAGAAAATCTTGGCCTGTAAATAAATCCATATATAATGAGGTCCCATTTACCAGTGGACACGAGAATGTGCTACAGAAATGGCCAAACTATAGTCCGGAAAAACCGATAAAAAATCCAATGATCAAGGTGCAGCTTGCGTGTTCAATTTGCATGGAGAACTGAGCTGGAACATAGAAAACCCAAAAGCAAACATGGAGTAGATGTAGACCAAGAGATCTTCGATCGGTTGGATGGTTGAAGGCGATAAAATAAATGGCTGTCATAGAATGAAGGAGAAGAGCATTCAAGTACGAGGTAAAGGAAGCTCATGTTCCTTGTAGATGCAAATAGTGGTCGGGAAGTGTAACATAAGTAACATCACCACGTACGTACGTACAAGGTTGTTCCACCAATGCTCGCATAATGCATTGAACATGATGAAGGACACAACCGGTAGAGTGATGTGGAGATCCCTAATATCAATATTTCCGCTATTACCTTCCACCAGGACCACCACAACACTCTCATCTCTATCTGTGTTTTCCGTTTTCTTAGAGGAACGTTCTTCTAATTCCTTCTTATATATAAAAATAAATATAATCGTCTCAGCTAGGGTTTTCAATGCGCTCGTCGTTTCTCTCTTTCGCAAACATTCTCTTTCTCCGGTCTCAAACTCAGATCTTGGTTTGCCTCACCACCGTCCGACTTTGTCTGGGTGTTGTATGAGAGCTTTCTCCTTTCCTCTCTTTCGTTTCTCCTCTGCTCCATCTGTTTCTCTGTTGGTTACTGCGGATCTGTAGGTTTTTTTCAGTGGTGTTTTAGTCGGTGGTGGAGCGGTTTTAACGGCATCGTTGGGACTGCGGTGAGGGTTTTCTTCTCGTATGTTAAGGATTCTCTCTTCTGTAGCCTCCTCTAGTACCCTGGTGTACTGTGGTTCGTTGTTCTCCGGCATTTTTCCTTGGATGGTTCTCGACTGTAGCGTCGTGTTTGCTATCATGCCGGCAGCGTCCTCTCCTGCGTCTCTTGTGGTGGAGTGGTGGTTTCCCATTCTCCTTCTCTCAACCGTCCTCCTTTAACTTAGTCTCCGAGTTTGTAGGCAGCGCATGTTGTGTTCGAGATCCTCATCTTCCAATGGTGGTGGTAGTTCCTAGAGGACGGTTATGTTATCAACAGGTGGAGCTGAGCTTTTCGTCCTGTGCCTAGCTTTGGAGTGGTGATGCTTATTTTCTCGGCTCGTGTGACTCCTCTCGGTGGTCTCTTTGCGGTGGTTCAAGGCGGGTGGCCCACTGAATCCTCACCTCTTTGTTGCGGTGGTGGTGGTGGTTCCTAAAGTGGTGTTGTTTTCATCGGTAGCCTTTGATTCTTTCGGGGTTGTGTTTGTTTTCTCGAACTAGATCTACATTTGGGTTATGGGTTTGGCTTTGGATTGGTTAGGCTCTGACTCTGGTTTGGTGTTGATACGGAGCTCTGTTTGACGGTAAATAGAGGCTGCGATTCTATCATTCCGGCTTTCTTGTCGGTGGCAAGTTGATCCGTTTGTTTGAATTGGAGATCGCATCAATTCTCTGAGAAGTTGTAAGTATTTTTTTTCTATGGTTTGATGGCTGGCCTTTAGAGCAGTTCTATCAGCAGGATCTGGCCAAGTATCTCATCATTAAAAAAAAAGAAAATTAATTAATATTAAGAGAGAGAAATGAGAAAGTATCTCATTTGAGAAGTTTACAGAATTTTTCAGAACTCCAAATAACACATGTCATTCAATCAATGACTCAATCAGACCAATGAGGTTGCTCTTAGAAAGATGCTTGTAGCAACGAAGATGAGGATTCTTGTTCTTTTGGACTGTGGCATATGAAGGGATGGTCTCCGTTTTGGCGTCTGATCGTTGCTTTATCGTTGGATTTTGTTCTGTTCTTAACTATTTTCTCCTTTCCTTTTACTAGTTCAATTGCTCTTATGTTATATTTAATTTGGTTTTTGTATTGTTGTTATTAGTTTTTTGGTTGATCTGTTTTTCTCTGTATTCTTTCGAAAATTAAAATTGATATAAAATTTAACATTTTATCCAAAAAAAGCTAGAGTTTTTTATTATTATATAAAGCCATTTAACAAAAAATAATAAAACTACGGTTTTAACTTTTTATCCTTTTATTATTTTATGGAGATTTAGTGTTATCGTATCAGTGATTTTATCTAATTTGTTAAAAGTTATCCATCATATTATTTTTCTTTTGTGTTCATATATTATATATAATTTTTATTATAATGTATAGAATTGAAGTGATTGATAAATACCAAATTTAATAAAAAATTGCTCTTTTTATTAATAGCTTAAGAAAACTAATTCAAAAACTAAAACTCTCAACAGCAATTTTTCAAACTCTCAAACTCTCAATCACAAGAAGCTTTTTCTCGAAACCCCATGAACTATACACTAACTCCACATATTCTTTTATGTATCAAAAACTTCCTTTTTCACTAAAGGAATATTTCTTTTTTTTCTAATTCCTAAACGTTTTAGGATTGCTTGCTCTTCAAACTTATCCCAACATTCTCCCTCTTAAACTTACACTTTATTTTCTCCAAATCATGAATTCTCAGGATCTCTCTCATTTCTCTGAACTTGATTCCTCCAAGTTCTGTTATGAAAATTTCTTCCTCTTGCTCATGCTGTAACTCGATTGTTTCATTCTTAATACACTCTCCTTTGTGGTAGTATCGTGTGTACGTGACTCTCCTTTGTGGTAGTATCGTGTGTACGTGAGTTTGATTTGTCCTTGACACACTTCGTTCTTCGCAAGAGCAACTGCTGATTGTGTGTTAATCCAAATGACCCCTCTGTTGTTTACAGTACACGACGCAACTAAACCAATGAAGTTTTGAACCCAATTTTTTTGTCTTGCAGCTTCAGCCTCAACTTTCTTCTCCTCTGTTCTCTTGTTAGGATATTCATGCCTCAGTTGAGCTGGCCTTTCTCCTGTAATCCTGTTAAACCTCGAACTCGTAACCAGTTCAGAGATTAATTCATCCTTGAAGTCGTTAGATTTAATCATTGAACGCATCTTCTTACTATCAATTGATCTCAAATAAGAACCTTCCTTCCTCAAGTTAACTCTTCCTTTGATCCTGGTTAGATCCGTATTCACTGATTCTGTTCCTACTTCTATTTTTTCTCGGTCTACTATTACAGCCTCGTCCTCGTGTCTCTTCATGGTCTGTTCGCCTAGCAAGACATGCATGACCTTTAACAGAAACTTACAAAACGATGTGTTTGAGACATAGGCACAGGATGATCTTTTCCGGTTTATTGGCGGGTGAGGAATCTTCTTCAGGAATATTTCTGTTTGTCCTCAAGTATTCTTCATCGATTTCATCAGTTTGTTTCTGCAAACTCTCTGCATCATCTACAGTGTATTGCAAACGTCTAGTGCTTTTAGGATTGATGATCATAGAATCATCTGAAGAACTAATCCTTTTTCTCATAGCATTCCGAACTCTCTCTTCGAACAATCTTCTTGTGATCTTACTAATAAACTCTTGAGAAGAGTCTGGCGTTTTGTTCTGAACCTCACATGATCTCATCGTCTGAAACCAGTACAAAACTCTTATACACAAGCTCTCCTTCTTTCTTCTGTGTTGCAACCTATGATCTTCTGTCTCACGAAAAACAGAACAGTTCTCTAATGATCTCGGCAACCGTCATATTTATATCATTCATTGTTGCTTCTAACTCCCCTTGAGGTAACTGGATAATTTTCCAGGGTAAAAGGGCTCCAGACCAGTTAGAAACAAAAATAAATAAAAACAGAGTTTCAGTCAAGGGAACCCACAGACTGTATTCTTCTCCAATCTAGGTTTGACTCACGTCTCGAATGAATTCAAGGAAAAATTCAAAGAAATTTTGGCCGGATACTGTATGTAGGGATTCATTGGAGAAAAAGTGAATAATTAAATGTGAAATGGTGCCACCAGCTATTTAATAGTTAAATAATAGTTAAATCTTTCCGTAAGTATATAGTGTTTGTTTCTCTCATCAGTCAGAGCACAAATACAAGCAAAGATTGAGAAAAATAAATGTCCTGTGGTTATAAAAAATATTGCTCAAAGTTCAAGGATATACTAGATTTTAACCCGGGTTTCGGAAGCCCGGAATATATTTTTTTCAAATTCTTTGTTATTTTAAAAAAATTTCAACTCATGATAAATCACATTTATTAAATTCTAACTAAAATTATAGTATAAAAT
>KE155722.1:67514-85888 GCA_000411075.1 Sisymbrium irio | reverse complement strand
TTATACTAATATAATAATGTTTTTAATAGATTTCTGAGAAAATGTGACATGATTTAATTCTTTTTAAATTTTAAAATATATGTATATATATATATATATACCATCTTATATTTTAGGGTTTTATTTTTAATTTATTTAATACTCTCACATGATGACATTTTTTATTTTGAATTCATAAAACATATTTTTAATAATTTTGAAATAGTATAGCTAATAATGTGATATATTATTTATTTTAATAAGCTATTTGCATTTTAATATTTGTCAAAATACAAATATAAATAAAAAATATTAATTCTCAGTTATGTTATCTGAAAAATAAAAATTTCAGAAAAATATTACTATAAATTTAAATATAAAATTTTATATAGAAAATTATATATAAACTAAATCCACGCATCGCGTGGAACTATTCCTAGTTAAGTATATTATTACTACCAGTGTGGATATGTCAAGATTCAATTTAAAATAAAAATAAATAAGGAATTTTACTATTTTTCGTTTCTCTACTAAATTAACCTCAGTGGAGAATTAAAACCGTTCTAACCTCACAAAAAAAGTTCAAAAAAAAAAAAAGGTCAAGAAGGATCACTTTTGTTTGTCTCTTCATATCCTTAAAATCCTCGAAAGAGTGAAAATTTTTTAAAAAAACTCCAATTCAATGGCGAAAGAATTTGCGTAGAAAGCTAAAGAGGCTTTCTTGGATGACGATTTCGATGTTGCTGTTGACTTATACTCCAAAGCTTGCAATTATAGGAAACAGATTGTTAATAGATTCTACATAAATGTTATAAATAATTATAATGAGAATTTAAATATGATCTTATAAAAAATTAAAACAAATTAATTAAATGAAAGAAGTTGATGTGTCAAAATTTTAGAACTATGTGAATGAAAGAAAAGAAAGAACATTTTATTTTATATATATAGATAAATATATTCAATAACACATGATTTGAAAGGGGTTTTAAAAATTACTAGTTGAATAACATGAAATTTTAAAAACACTTTAAAATCTCCTAAAATTATTAATCCAATCCATCCCCAAATAGACTTTTATAGTGACCTTATGACTCCTAAACTTTATCGTTTACATAAATGGGTCTAAAAAGACTCGACATTCTTTTCATTTTTTCCACCATTTAATTTTTCATTTCAATTTATTTATTTTGTACAAAATTGTGTTTTTATTTTATTTTATTGCAAATAAATCAGAAAAAGAATTGATTTCCATTAATTCTCCATTCTATCATCAGTCTTGATCTTTATTATCAGAAGTTTGTAATTTCGGGAAAATGTTTAGTCTTAAAAGATTATGATCTTTAAAATATCACACGCTGGATATAAATATAGATGTCAAGATTCAATTTAAATAAAAATAAATAAGGAATTTTACTATTTTCTCGTTTTCTCTACTAAAATGACCTAAATGGAGAATTAAAACCGTACTAACCTCACAAAAAAAAAAGCTCAAAAACACACAAAAAAAAAGGTCGAGAGGGATCGCTCTTGTTCGTCTCTTCATATCCTCAAAATCCTCAAAAGAGTGAAGCAAAATCTAAAAAATCCAATTCAATGGCGAAAGAATTTGCGGAGAAAGCTAAAGAGGCTTTCTTAGAGGACGACTTCGATGTTGCTGTTGACTTATACTCCAAAGCCATTGACTTGGATCCTAATTGCGCCGCCTTCTTCGCCGATCGTGCTCAGGCCAACATCAAAATCTCTTCCTTCACCGGTATTCTCTTCCTTCCCTTCAAAGATTATCTTCGTCCTCTTACCCTTTTGGGGGTTTTTCGTCTTTTTACTTAATCACCCAAAGATCTGTTCTTAGCGGAACCAATTTCGATTCTTGTTATTGGCTTTAGGTTAATTTTAGGGTTTAGAACATAAAGAAGAGTTCTTTTTCTCCTGAAGCTTCTTAATTCTTGTTCATTGACTTTGTGTTCTTTATTGGGTTTGCTTCTTTGTCCTTTGGAACTCAGTAGTCAACGATCTTTGAGCTTTTGCTTAAGTGATTAGTGTAAAGGTTGAATTTTTGTCTTCTTTATTGGATTTGCTTCGACTGAATTGCTATGATCTTTTGTGGGTTTTGCCATGAGCAGAAGCTGTTGCAGATGCGAACAAAGCCATCGAGTTGGAGCCTACGTTGGCAAAAGCGTACCTTAGAAAAGGGTATTGATATTTTTGTCATCAAGTTTTAGGAACACTTTGATTCGGGTCTTGATGTTATCTTCTCATATTTGCAGCACTGCTTGTATGAAGCTAGAGGAATACACTACTGCTAAAGCAGCCTTAGAAAAGGGCGCTTCTGTTGCACCTGATGAGTCAAAGTTTAAGAAGATGATAGATGAATGCAATCTTCGTATTGCAGGTATTACATTGACTCATTCATAGCTTCGTATTCTCGATATTTTTCTGCACCTAGTCTTTGATTTATGATGTGATCTTGTTATCTCTGTTTAGAGGAAGAGAAAGAGTTGGTTCAACAGATCCCACCGACTTTGCCTTCAAGCTCTACAACACCACTAGCAACGGCAGTTGATGCTCCTCCTGTTCCAAGTCCTGCAGCACCTGCCAAACCAATGTTCAGGTAGTCTAGTAATCGAAAGTGTTAAACTTTCCTTTTTTAATTTCTCAAATCAGTATGTATCTCAAACTCGATGGTTGAACAGACACGAGTTCTACCAGAAGCCAGAAGAAGTGGTGGTGACAATTTTCGCTAAAGGAATACCAAAGCAGAACGTAACTGTCGAGTTTGGTGACCAGATTGTGAGTATCCTGCCGTTAGATGAATGCATTACTTTTAACTGATCCTTTCTCGCTTTGTAATCTGATATTTTGTACTGATTTGAGATATCTTTCTGGGTTTCTCTTTTTTCAGCTGAGTGTTGTGATTGATGTTGCTGGAGAGGAAGCGTATCATTTCCAGCCAAGATTGTTTGGGAAGGTATATATTTTATTCGACCAATGAAGTTGTGGTGTTCTTATACATACTTTTACTGAATCATTAATCATGTGTATTATTCAGATAATACCAGACAAGTGCAAATATGAAGTATTGTCTACCAAAGTTGAGATCCGTCTCGCTAAAGCAGAGATAATCACTTGGGCCTCCCTTGAATATGGCAAAGGGCAAGCTCTTCTGCCTAAACCCAATGTCGCATCAGGTTTTTTTCTTGCCCTGAAACCTCTTTGTTTCATTTCACTCAAGAGATACTGTCGTGTTAATGTTGTCTATTCTAAACCGCAACTGTACAACCTTAAACAAGCGAAGGCAATCTCTTATGTTTTATGTTCATATGCAGCTGTTTCACAGAGGCCGGTGTACCCATCATCTAAGCCGGGAAAAGACTGGGACAAGCTGGAAGCTGAAGTGAAGAAACAGGTTCCTTAATTAGCTACAGAGGCTTTGATTAACTAATTTTTAATTTATCTATACCTGCTTATCGCTTTTGAATGTGCAGGAGAAGGATGAGAAGCTAGATGGAGATGCAGCCATGAACAAGTTTTTCAGCGATATATACCAGAGTGCGGATGAGGACATGAGGCGAGCCATGAACAAATCATTCGTGAGCTAATCAATCTCTCTTTTGGTTTTCTTTTTTAACCACTTCCTTTGTTCTTTTGACTGATGACGTTACCTGGTTTTGGGTTTGACAGGCGGAGTCGAACGGGACGGTTCTGTCTACAAACTGGAAAGAGGTTGGGACTAAGAAAGTGGAGAGCACTCCACCAGATGGTATGGAGCTCAAGAAGTGGGAGTATTAATCTTTTTAAATCCTCTTTTCTGGTCTTGTCAAAAATTCTGACAAAACTTAAAACTTGAAAAGTTCTTTTTGGTTTTTGCTTGAATTTGTCTCTTCAATCTTGCGCTGTGGTCTGGAAAAACGTTCTGATACTTTGATCTTGTATTAGAAAACCTCGCAAGTCTGTGTTTTGTACTCTCTTTTTTTTTTTTCATGACACTCTTGCATTGTGATATTAAGTTAGATGTATAAACCCAACTTCCGTCAGTTGAAAAATGCTGAGACGACCATTACAGAACAATCTAAAACAAAAAAAAAAAGACAAAATCTTGCTTCAATCAAACAAACAAAAAGCAACCTCGCAAAACGAACTGTGTTGCCTCAAATCGAACCCATCGGCTTCACTCTTCTCTGATTCCTCCGTTTCTCTTGATTACTCCACTGATACGTAGGTCTTAACCACCTTTTCCTCCCTGCAAAAAAAAGTTTACATATCAACCTACTATCTTGATATTTATATTGCGAAAACCGAAAAACCATGTGCATTTACATATGAAGGAGATAGTATTTCACCTTATGAGGTGGGGTTCCTGGCCTTGGGACGTTGTTGAATCCAAATCTTCCTTTCTTCTCAGATGACTTGAGGATTTGGAATGAACACGTCAAGCTATCATCAACACTCATCATTGCGCCAGCATTGTCAAACTCACCACAGTAATTGGGTGCAGAGAATATAGTCACCAGTTGTCTCTTTGCAAAGAACTCATATCCATCCTCAACAACCTGTGAAATCAGTAACAACAAATTGTTTTATTGAGAAACTACACATCTGTTTACGAATCTACACGCGTCCTACACTTACATCATGAATATAATATGGTTTCAAAACTGATTTATGCTTTCTTAACACTCAGATTCAGTTGAACAATAACAAAAGATCAAAGATAGAAGCCTAGTGATGAATTCCAAAGTCAAACAATTCCCTCGAAAACTCTCATCCCACCTAATCATCATGACCCTTTCTATTTCTACTCAATGACTAACTATGTAACTCGGTTCTTGCATAGAACAGCTAAGAATACACTTTCTAGAGTGGTTTAGCTTTACCTGATGAGCTCGGCATACAAGATCAAGGTCATGAGTTTGAAGGAACTCAGCCACTTTGTCAGGACCAAATGTATAAGAGACGCCTCTGTCATTCTCTCCCCAGCCTTGGATTTCTCTGTCAGGATCAGCCCATAACAAATCACAAAGGACGCCCTGATCAGGAACATCAACAGGACGAGGAATCCGCCTGATATCATCCAAGCTCTTCAGATCAGGCGAAAGACCACCGTGCATACAGAGGATCTTGTCGTCAATGAGAGCAGCAACAGGCAGACAGTTGAAACAGTCAGTGAAACTCTTCCACAGGCGCACATTGTATCTTCTTTTACATTCATCGTAGAATCCGTACACACGGTTGATTGAAGCACATTCGTGATTCCCTCTGAGAAGAAAGAAGTTGAGCTTGTATTTGATCTTGTAGGCAAGAAGAAGGCATATCGTCTCTATGCTCTGCTTACCACGATCAACATAGTCCCCAAGGAACAAGTAATTCGCAGCTGGCGGATATCCACCATACTCAAACAACCGCAAGAGGTCTGGAAACTGACCATGAACATCACCTGCTCATCAAAACAAAAATTCAAAATTAAAACTACGAATTGTAGATAGACGGTAGCAGCAGAGAGCGTTTAATGCAATCACAGCATTAAATGAAGGTATAGGTAAGTACCATACACCAAATTCCGCAACTACCAAATGAAGTTTCTTCGAGTAACACATGTCAAGCTAGATTCCAATTTCAGGTAATGCAACAGATCTAAAGAACATGGTTTCTCAGAGAGACTCACAAAAGTTAAAGGTCACATCTTCACTACTCAAACTCACTAAAAACCATGAGAAGTGACAACAACAACATACCCAAATTAAACCCATAGCTCACAAACAAAGCTAAGCTTCAACAGCATAGTAAAACTTTTATGCTATTCTTCACTAAAAATCACCAAAAATCATTACTTGAAGTGATAACAACATACCTAAAGTAAACCCTATAACTCACAAACAAAGCTAAGTTTCCTCAACAACATACTCACAAAAAAAGCATTTTTATCATAAACCCACAACGCAAAGAAGCAATGCAAAATAATACAAGCAAGCATAGATTAAAAAAGACTGTATCTTTGTTAGTTACCGCAAATCTTGATAGGAGCTTCGAGCTCAAGGAGATTAGGCTGGCTGAGAAAAACCTCTTTGGAAACCGAACATAGTTGCCTTATCTCAACCTCAAGTAGCTTTACTTGCTTCACAGTCCTCCCGTTATTCGTCTCCAACAGCCGCCGTATTATATCGTCTAGCAAATTCTCATCCATCGTAGCAACAAACCCCCTTTCTCTCTCTCTTTATTCGGCAGTGTCCAGAGAAAATCCGACGACCTTTTTTACGCCGCCGGCGTCTCTATTGGTGACGGAGAAGGTACAGACAGAGTTTAAGTAAGTAAGGGAGGAGGAGACACCAATTTCGTAAACCCTAGAAATTATTTATAAACGCGGTAATTTCTTTCATCCGAAACTCAAAGGAGGAGCGGAGCGGAGCAGTGGGCCCTAGCTTGTTCCCACACGTGACGAGTCCTCATACGCACGTGCAAACCTTTGATTTCTTCCCGTTTGATAAGAACTTGTATTCGGTAGATGATTTCAAAATATTTAGGTGATTTGTATTTGGTGTTATTTAAATATGAATTCTAAAATATGTATTAAAATATTATTGAATTTGTGATTTTAAAATCTATTGTCATTATAAATTTTATAAAAAATGAATTTTATAAGATTGGTTAAGATTTTAAAATGATTTTGTGGGATTTTTTTTTTAAAATAAAGAAATTCAAATCTCATAGTTTTTTTTTATGGAATTTAGAGTGATTTACTAAAATTCATAGCAACTTTCATAATTCTTCTAAAATCATCATAAATTCACCAAAAAACTCAAATCACCTAAAATTCTTTCAAATACTATATTCAATACACACCACATAGTTTTCGTATATTCAATAATATTCTAATATAATATTTCTGTTTTAATACAATTCCATGAAGAAAATTAAATTTAAAAACTACAGTTATCTTTTGTAATTTTTTATGTTAATCTTTTGTAAATTTTAAAACCTATATTTTGTAGACTAATATATTATTTTCCATGTATTACAATGTTTTTGTGTACTTGTTTATAAATATGTAGATACTACTGTTTTGTAAATTTTAAAAACTAATTTTTTTACATTCACTTTGAAAATACTCGATTATTATGATATTAATATCAAATTAAAACATACTAATGTTTTACAAATATTAGATTTTTCACTCATGCTAAAGTGTGAGGATTTTTTAATATATGTTATTAAAAATTAGATTTTTCACTCATGCTAAAGTGTGGGTATTTTTTAATATACGTTATTAATTTTTTTTTGAAATATTAGCAATTTATATATACATATATAATATAATATGTTTTATCACTAAATTTACATATTACCAATTAATCAGCTATTTACACATATAATATTTTACGTATTTTACATAATATCAATTATGTTCTTCTTTTGTTATGGTTTAAAAATAATTTTTTTGTTATAAATCATATAGTGCATGATTCATAATCAAGCCATATGTGACAGGTCCATCCGGCCCACATAGACCATAGACGGTTTTCATTTTCCTTATATTAGTAGTTTTCCTATTTCTAGTTGGTTTAGGATTTGGATACTTTCCATATCTATATATCTTGTAATCCTTATATAAAGAGATTTATGAATAAACACATCAATTCTTTTATAACATGTTATCAATATGATAGCTCTCTAAACCTTAAAAGCTAAAACTCGACCACAAAACCCTATAGCTCTCTCTTGCCGGCGATCACCCATCCTCTCTCGGAGTTTTTATTTTCTCCTTTGCGTGTACCAGTCCGTTCGATCCGATCTCTCTAGGTGGTCCGTTCAATCCATCAAACTTCAAGGTATATCGATAAGACCCTAGAAACCTAATGATCAAACCATAAAACTCAAAGTCATTTTTATGGTATCCAATTGTCTTGTAAACTCTAAAAATCTATCCCCTAAAACTTTAAAACATCAAACCGCAAATATGCATATGCATACTATGCAAGAGATTTGATTCTCTAAAACCTATCTTGATTGATATATTGTTTGGTTGATCTGAGATCTTGAAACCCTAATTATGGAATCGAAAGCCCTAAACCCTAGTTATGAATCTCTTTCGATAGTTGTTTTTGTTTGATTAAATCGTTTGATGTTCTGAAGTTTAGGTTGCTAGATTGATTGAATGTCTAATCTAATCTCAAATCTGAAACTTTAAAAAAAGCTTTGAAAATCTTCAATCGCATATTATTAAATTTGTTTGCTAATTTCTAAATTGATTTGAGGTTAAAGGATCATTAGGTAAGATTGATTACTTGTCACAATTGAAATCCTAATCTGAAACCCAAATCCTTTGTGCGTTAATCATTAGGCCTTTGAGCAAGTTCAGAGTTTTCTAAACAAAGAGGATGGTATGGCTAGACCAGATGGCTTCTAGTTAGAGACGGTTATGTACTTATGTTTCCTCGCAGCATCTCATCACGTGTTTCTGTTCCATCAGAGCTTGTCTGTGCCTAGTTTTGACTGTTGTGTATATAATTGAACAATACTCTTTGTTTGAGTACTTTGTCGTATCTTTCCACTTGTCCCAAAACAGGGGAAAGAAGCCATTTGCATTTTATAATAAGAGGATTTTCTGCAACTTCCTCAGTGAGTCATTAAGAAATAGAAAGCCAACAATACATGTACACGAGATAACCACCAAACTACAATATGTTTTGCATCTTTTACTTCTCTTTCCCATGAAAGTAGTGAACATTATATTCATCAAAAACAGTGTTTCGGAAGTTACAAGATAAGCTAACCATCAAATGCTGTCTATGGCATTAAGCTACAAACGCAAGACACAATTATCCAACAAAATAATGATACTACCCACGACCACTAAAGATTCATTACACTCTAAGTCGGGGATCAAACCGTGGTTGCAAGAGCATACTGAACCCAACATGATTCGGGGACTTCAAGCACTGTGTCTTGCCTCGACCATGCCCCAGTTTTCTTCATCGTTGCGCCTTTCAAATGCAATCACTGCGTATAAAATAATCTTGTCCTTATAAAATAATTTTGTCCTCATGTACCACAATCGTATCAGTAAATGTTTAAATATGCAGATAGTTAAATGGTTAAATGTAAATGTTTTTGCCTGACACATTTTTAAAGAACTCAAAAATCAAAAATATAACGAAGATACCAAGGCAAGTATAACACTGATTAAGTTTTATTAAACCATAAGACAAGTATCGGCAATCTAGACAAATGAATACTATGATACTCTATTTATTTTAGTTGCTATATGAATATTTTTATAAAAAATTGAATTAATTTATACTTTGGAATTTATATATATTAATCATATGGCAGGTGAAAAAATAGGAATATGTAAGCAATCAACAATGATTAAATAAAAATTAAAAATTAACATAAATATGGTAACCAACCTTTAAAATAATTGAGATGGTTACTAAAGTTTAATATAATTTATTAATCATATTTTATCATATGTAGTTATCGTATGTAAGTTAATAAAAAAAATATTTTAGAAGAAAAATAATAGAACAACAGTAAAAATGAAAAAAAAAATCATCCATAAATTTAATCTATATAAATAATTGTTTATTAAAAAATAAATAAAAAATTTATCGATCATTTCTCTCACATTAACTAAATTGTATTATATTTTTTTTAGCTTTGTATTACTAATGCATAAAACCAATTTGAAGACCTAAAATGTTATACAAAATGTTTAGGGTAAACATACAAAGTCTCTAGATAGAATACTACGAATGTTCTTTGTGTAGATTATCTCTTAGACTAAAGGTTTTCTGATAATTCAATTGATTTTTCAGTCTCTAAGCAAATTATATGTATCTATTTTAAATAAAACATTAAAACTATCTATTGTTCCTTGTTTTGTTCAAATTAGATTACAAATCCATGGTTTTTCATAAATATTTTTCTTTAATTTTTTAAAGAATCTTATGAACACCTTAACTATTTGCATCAATTTCTTGGAAAGGTTTGTTCAAAAGAGGATCTACTGGATAAATATTTGGCATAATCACCGAAAACTCCAATCTCGGTCTTTCGAGGAAGTTTCCGTAATCGATATTCGAGGTGTTTTACCTAGAGTTTTGTGATGACAATATTTTATTTTTCACTTTATCAGGATTAATATTTTTATCTAAAATTTTCATATGAATCTCTCAATATTTTTTTTTTAAAAATACCAACAAAATATTAATATAATTTAGTGTTTACATTTTAAAAAATAAATATTAAAAATATAATTATGTCAATAAACTTTGATTTGATAATCACCTCTCGATCGTCAATTAAGTAACTCAAGTATGTAATCACATATTTTGATTAAAATACTTGAGTTTGGTTTAGATAATCAAACGAAAGTATGTGCTTAAAATCGGTGATTATCCAAACCAAAGTCAGCTGATCCATCCTTGAGAGTGCTTTAAATGGTTAAGTTCAATTGTTTTTATACAAGCTCACACTAATAATATAGTGACAGGAGTAATAAGGGAATCGTGAAATCAACCCTAATGGATTTTTATTTCAGTGTATAACTCAGTTAATTTGCTAAAGTCATATTAGTTTGAATGAGTTTATGTGGCAAACTCGTCTTCATTGTGGTATTTTGTTGCCTAAACGAGGTTTTTGTGATAATTTTTTTTCCATTGCTAAAATGATTTTTTGGTCGATGATATATGCTATCTATTGTAGATATTTATTTTTGACAGGTGGGACAATCATTTCCAACTTTTGATAAAAAACGCACAACCCAATTCAATATTCAATATTCTATTAGGCTCCAACTTGGTTCATTAATACCCAAAACAACAAAATGATACTCCCTCGGTTTATAATTAGTTGTCGTTTTAGAGAATTTTTTTTGTTTAAAATTAGTTGTCGTTTTCAGTTTTCAATGCAAATTTATTGATTTTTATTTTCTTATAATTATTTTTATTTTGCAGTTTGTTTTTTTATTAGTTGAAATAATATTTAGGTAACTAATTAATGATGTTTTGTATTGAAAATCTAACAAAATTAATAATTTCTTAATATATATGCATAACCTTAAAACGACAAGTAAATATAAACAGAGGTAGTATATGAGATATAAGCCCATATACAACAAGACCCAAATCAAACCATACAGAATTCCGTTGGAAATATTTACATCATCTGATACTTATATTATACATGCATCATCTCTGCCGGTCGACTCCGTCTCAAGCGGTGGACACCAATGGAACTTGTCCACAGCACATCCTCCTCCTCTGCGAGTTATCTCACCGCTGCTAAAAACCGTTAAAACAGAGCTTTATCAAACAAAATAATAGAGGTGAGGAAGAAGCCTTGCAGCTTGATCCGTGTCAAGAAACAGAACCAGATAACAAAATGTTTTCACTTCGCTTACGCATCTTTGTTTACTTCTAGAACATTCTATTCAACAAACAAACCAATGTTTCACAGGTCTTTAGCAAAACAGACAAGCTAACCGTCAAAGGGTTACACTAGACAAGTGAAATGATGTCAACTACATTCAGCTAAAAACACAAGACACAATTATAAAACAGAAAATGATATTACACACGACCAGTAAAGACTCATCACACTCTTAAGTCGGGTCTCATGTGTCATTCATCAAACGATAATAGCAATAGCACACCCCTCAACTCGACATGACTTGGGAACTGTAAGCACTCCGTCATACCACTCGACCTTACCCCAAATCTCTTCATCGTTGCACCTTTCAAGTGCAATCACTGCGCCCAAAATGATCTTGTCCTTTTTTGCCACAACCCTTTCCCACAAAACCGCCATCTTCCCACCATAATCAGCCAATCTAGTAATATAACGGGGAAACTTAGGTCCTTTCAAACCTTTCAAAACCCTCCAGAGTCCTACCTTAGTGTCATACCATTTGAACTGTCCCTCGTAATAAAGGAAGAGCACGTCGCCAATCACCGAATAAGAAAACCAGATCCAATCCGAATCCATCTCCCATCCCAGCCTTTCCCATCTACCATACATTGGTTTGTAAGACATCCCGTTACAGCTTCCAAACATGTATACCTTTCCCTTAACCCCTGCGCTCTTATTTATATTATCAAACCCACGAGTCTCTGTACAAGGGCTAGACACAAGCTCCCAAGTTTGGGTTTTTGGATCGAAAACTTCCATCCAATCCGAGGAACTGCTGCTACTGTCTTTGCAGCCTCCTCCTGCTACATATATCTTTCCATCAACAACATTGGCAGCAGGATACTTCCTCTTCACCAGCATGCTTTGACCTTCTATCCACGTATTGGACCGGCTGTCGAGGATCAAGACCCTGGACGAGGCCTCCTTGTCGTCGCCGATGGGCCCGCCAATGTTGTAGATATTTGAACCAACTGCCACGAGACCCGACCAGGCGCCAGAATGGGGAGTTTGGAGTTTAGCTAAAACATACCCACTTGACTTGTTCTTCCTCTTCACGTCACTGGTGGTTATGGTCCGATCTGGTCTGCGGCAAAGAGTGAACCAGCGAGGGTTAGGGTCAGGATCGAAGCGTAAGCATACGTAGAGGCAACTCTCTTTGTGGCCTAGAGATGACCGAGTCTCGTAAAGCTCCTGCGAAGTAAGTAGAGATCGAAAGCTCTTGGAGACGAATGAGAGACTCGGGTAGTATAACCTTGAGACGCGTGCAAAGCAGCTCAACAGCAAATCATCGGGAAGCGAAGGATTAGGAGTCGACTGCGTCGTCGCCGGCTTTTTCTTCCTCAAAGGTTTCTTCGCCGTAGTAGTCGTCTTCCTCTTCTTATTAGGGGACGTCATTAGCGGAATCAACCTTCTCAGACCGCAGAGAGAGACAGCGTTTGAGTTTCACTTCCGACTTTCAGACACAAAAGCTAAACTGTGAGAAATGGTAATTCAATTATGGGCTCTGTTTAGAAATAGTTATCAATTAATTAATAGGCCTCAAAACCCAACTTTGAAACAGATAATGAAATGATGGTTGGGTAAAGTAAGCCAACTTCGTATGATCTTTTCCTATCAAAGTAAAGTAAGCTTTAATTATAGTATCTCCTATTTTTATGCGACAGTAAAAAGCCAAGATGGTATTGTTTGCTACACAACCCATTCAAGAGTGCATTACATTTCTTAATATGAGGAGAATGAAGAGAACCTTTTCACTTGGTTTGAGTCAATACATCAAATATCGAGTGACTTTACTTTCAGTAAAAACAGTCGCAAAATAAGTTCATCTTCTACAATCTTAGCCTGATGCAAACCTTACTGTTCTACCTGCATCACTCAAGAGTCGAGATTCACTAACCAGTCAAATCCTCAAGCAGTATCACTGTATCAGCAAGAGTATGTTCACTAAAAGACCAAACTCTCTTCAAGCAATACAGTACGCATCTTGTTGTTACCTTTCTTTCTACGAATGTGAAGAGAACATTTCTAATCAACAAAAAACAGTACCATAATTAGATACTTTATCCAACAGAAAATGTGGCTCATATATCACAAAATAAGCTAACGCGTCAAAGGTTCACACAAGTGAAATGATGTCCAATTCATTCAACTAACAAAAAAAGCAGAATACTAAAAAAATGATATTAGCCACAACCACTAAAAGATTCATCACAGTCAAGTGGGTCTCATATGTCACTCATCAAATGGTAACAGGAAGAGCATAATTAACCCTACATGACTTGGGGACCGTAAGCACTGCATCATGCCACTCGACCTTGCCCCACATCTCTTCATTATTGCGCCTTTCAAGCGTAATCACTGCACAAAAACTAATCTTCTCCTTACTTGCCACAACCTTGTTCCAGAAAACCGCCATCTTCCCACCATAATCAGCCAATCTAGCACAATAACAGCAAAACTTGGGCAGTCCTTTCAAACCCTTCAAAGTTTTCCAGAGTCCTACCTTAGTGTCAAACCATTTGAACTTTCCATCGTCATAATAGTAAAGTACATTGTCAACCACACTGTAAGAATACCAAACCCAACCCAAAACTCATCTCCGTTCCCACAGTTTCCCATCGACCTTCCCTTGTTTTGTAAACCAAACCATTAATGCCTCCTAAAATGTATACCTTCCCGTCGATCCCTGTGATACTATCAGTAGCACGGACACGTAATTCCGCAGGAGGGCTAGAGACAAGCTCCCAAGTTTTGGTTTTTGGGTCGAAAACCTCCATTCAGTCGGATGAGCTGCTAGTGTAAAGCCTCCAGGTACATATATCTTTCCATCAACAGCATTGGCAACTGGGTACCTCCGCTTCACAAGCATGCTTGGACCTTCACGCCACATGTGGGATCGACAGGCCATGATTGAAACGCGAGACAATTAATCGTTGTCGTGGCCGATGGGTCCGCTGATGTTATAGATGTCTGAACCAACTGTCACGAGACTTGACCGGTGTGCAGGACAAGAATGGGAAATTGGGAGTTTAGCTAAAACATACCCACTTGACTTCTTCTTCTTCTTCTTCTTCTTCAGGGTCATGGTGTCATCGGTGGTTCGTGTTCAATTGGGTTTCCGGCAGAGGGTGAACCATTGAGGAGTAGGATCAGTGTGGAAATCTAAGCACACATAGAGACAATTCTCGGTGTGGCCTATAGAGGACCGGGTCTTGTAAAGCTCCGGCGAAGCGAGGATAGATCGAAAGCTCTTTGAGAGGAGTGAGAGAGTCTTATAGTGCAGCCTTGAGACGTGTGCTTAGCAAGTCACTGCCAAATAATCCGGAAGCGAAGGATTTGGGGTCGATTGCGGCGTCCGTGGGAGCACCAGCGCCAACGTTTCTTTTTTTTTTGTTCTTGAGCGACCGATTCTTCGTCACCTTCCTCTTCTTCTCCGGGGGGATGACATTGACGGAACTGTCTAGAAAATCGCTGGTTTCAGTTCACTTTAGAAGTTCAGACACGAACAAAACTGCTGAAGGGGTAATAACTCGATCATTGGCTCTATTTATAAATCATTTTTTCATTTTATCTTAATGGGCCTCCAAACCGAATCTTTGAAACTGAAATGGGCCTCGAAACGCAACTTCAAAACTAAAATGGTGGTTTTCTTAGACCAATTACGGTATTTCCATTCTTTTTGAGCTAGTGACAATGAATGAAAAAGCCTCATTTGTTTACAAAATTGTCAAGAGCATGCAAATTAACTTCATCAGATCAAAGCTCCAATAATCATTAATCGTCTTCGAAGACACATTCATTGGCTTATCAGATTGTTTTCTTAGACCAATTACGGTATTTCCATTCTTTTTGAGCTAGTGACAATGAATGAAAAAGCCTCATTTATTTACAAAATTGTAAAGAGCATGCAAATTAACTTCATCAGATCAAAGCTCCAATAATCATTAATCGTCTTCGAAGACACATTCATTAGCTTATCAGATTGTTAGGACAAGGAAGCAAAATCTTTGCAAATTAAAGGAAAATTCAAAAAAGAGTTTTGTTCACTACCTGAACGCTGTACCATGTTGTTACAGTTCTATGAATATGAAGAGACTTTTTACTTTCATCCAAAAAACCGTCACAAAATAAGCTGATCTTCTACATTCTCAGCCTGATGCAAACCTAGCTAATTGTTCTACCTGCATCACTCAAGAGTCGAGATTCACTACCCAGTCAAATCATCAAGCAGTAGCAGCAAAGAGTATGTTCACGAAGGGGCAAAACTCTCTTCGAGTGTGCGTATCTTGTTACACTTCTTCTACTGAATGTGAATAGAACATTTCTAATCAACAAAGAAAGCTACCAAATAAGCTACTACTCTCCTACATTCACTAAGCCAAACTAAATTTCTACCTGCATCACTCGAGCCTTCCCAGTATGTCAATACATCAAACAGTAGCAACAAGAGCACATACGAATTCATAAGACTCATGGACCGTAAGCACAGCATCAAGCCACTCGACCTTCCCCAAATATCTTGACTGTTTTCCCTTTCAAGTGCCATCACAGCACACCAAATCGTCTTCTTCTTATACCCACTAGAAGGCAAATACTTGTCCCACAAAACCGCCATCTTTCCACCACAATCCCCCAATTTAACACAACCATAACTAGCAAACTTAGGCAGTGCTTTTAAACCCTTCATGTTTCTCCACACTCTTGCCTCAATATCATACCATTTGAACAAGTCATAATAATAGTAGAGCACATTATCAATCACTAAATAGGAAAACCATTGCCAACCCAAATCCCATCCCACCCTTTCCCACCTACCTTCCCTCAGTTCATAAGCCAAACCATTACTGCTTCCAAAAAGAAATACTTTCCCATCAATCGCTGCGCTTTTATGTATCTTACAGCCACATATCTTCGGGCCATGGCTCGGCACAAGCTCCCAAGTCTGTATCTTTGGATCGAAAACCTCCATCCAATTGGACTTAATGCACCATTGGCATCCTCCTGCTACATAAATCTTCCCATCAACGACATTAGCGGTAGTGTAATACCGCTCCGTCAGCATGCTTGGAGCCTCGCGCCACGTGTGAGACCAACAGTCCAAGTCCGAGACGGTAGTCAAGGGGGCTCTGTAAATGGATCCTCCAATGTTGTAAATGTTCGAACCAACCACAACAAGACCCGACCAATGCGCAGGAGGAGAATGAGGAACTGGAACTGTGGCCAAAACAAACCCACCACTTTCTTCTTCTTCTTCTTCTCTAGTTTCTGGTAGAGAGTGAACCAGCGAGGGTTAGACTCAGTAGGGAAGCGTAAGCATACGTAGAGGCAACTCTCTTTGTGGCCCAGAGATGACCGAGTCTCGTAAAGCTCCCGTGAAGTAAGTAGAGATCAAAAGCTCTTGGAGACTAGTGAGAGAGTTGGTACTTCAGTCTCGAGACACGTGCTAAGCAACTCACTACTAAATCATCCGGAAGTGACGGATTTGGAGTCGATTCCACCGGAGCCGGTTTCTTCTTCATCTTCTTCCTCTTCTTAGCTGGGGATGGCATCGAGACGACAATCGCAATGGATCAACTTCGGCTTCCACTTCTTGTCCGAATTCAAAGGAGTTTAGAGTTTCGACATGTCTGCTTTACACGCTTAGGTTACATCGTGTGAAAAGGCTTCTTAATAAACTCAATTGTGGGCTCAATTCATAATTAGTTATCAAAATCCTCATCTTAATGAGCCTACTTTTAGGGCATCAAAACCAAAATGTTAATTTCATGTCTAAACACAAGCTAACCAAAATATTATGTCTAAACACAAGCTAACGACGTCACATTCTTTCTTCCTAGACCGAGTCACTTAATAAACTTTGATATGGTTTGTCTCAGAAAATATTAATTCACTTGTATATTATATGCTTCTTACTCATTGAATTAGTAAGAAACTTCCATTTCTTCAAAGAACAGTAAAAATCCGTTTTTATTTGATTGAATCATCAATCGTTCCAATCTCGTTAGTTTGATAGACCACTATTATGAGTCCAAACGACAGTGATTCAAATCAACCATTGGCACAAAAGAAATCTAACCGTTAAGATGTTTACAAGGGAAAAATCAGCTAAAAATAGCATCGATCAGATAAAGCTCCCAAGATCATACAAGATCAGATAAAACTGTAGCAGCAATAACTTGCACCAATTCATGGGATTTGGAAACTCTAACAACAACATCAAACCACTCAATCTTACCACAAATATCATATGTGTCATGTCTTTCAAGTGTAACCTCTGCGCACCAGATCATCTTGCTCTTAGAACCACTTGCAGGCACAAAAGTATCCCATAAAACTGTCATCTTTCCACCATATTCCGCCAGTTTAAAACGACTATAACAGAGAAACTTAATTAGCCATTCCAAACCCATCAATTTTCTCCAGAATCTTCCTTTGTAATCATACCATTTGAACACTCTCTCTCTCTTTTGTGATAGTAGAACAATATATTCTTTATCACACAGTAAGAAACCCATGCCCGACCCATATTCATATCTGTTCCTATCAAGTCCCAGTTACCTTCTTTCGGGTTGTAAGCCACATGACTTGCACCTCCAAACAAGTGAAATTTTCCTTCGATCCCTACGCTTTTGTATACAAGTCTCTCATCTCTCAGTGCCATGATTTGCCACAGACTCCCAAGTTTGAGTTTTTGGATCGAACTGTAACACCCCGATTTCTGGTATATGGAAACTTATGTGGGAGAAGTTAAAAGAATTGATTTGGCTACCTATGTCACCAAAGTGCACTTACCTTTTCGGTTGCACATCTAGAGAAAACTCCAGAGTTAAGCGTGCTTGAGCTGGAGTAATCTAAGGATGGGTGACCTACCGGGAAGTCATTCGCGGTACCGTGTGAGTGAGGCCAAAACACGGGGAACGGTCATGTGATGATTGCAGGGTCAGTATATCATGACTTTCGAACCTCCCGGCTAACGAACCGACCGTCGG
>KE155722.1:20114-36101 GCA_000411075.1 Sisymbrium irio | reverse complement strand
ATTATTTGGATAATTAATTTTATATATATATTTTATAAAAATATACATTTTGATGTTTTATATAGTTAAAAATATAATTTATTGTTAATTTGTTGTTTAACCGCTACTACATCTACTAGTCAACCAGTCATAACTATCCTGCAAATGCAACAGTTTTTAACCGTTACATCAGTCGTACGAAACACTTAATAACGTTTAAAACCGCAACCGCCCAATTCTGCAAACTTCCGCAACCGCAACCGCATCCACTGCGTTTGAACCAGTCAGACCCTTAGTAAACCTCTTTTTAAGGTCACCAAAAACTAAAGAGGAAACAGAAGATGATATTGTTTAAAATATTTCTCTTTCTCAGACGTTAAATTATAGATTCTTAGAACTATTTGAAGTTTAGATAATTATTAATTTATACTCACACAATTCCTTTATGTATTAGATATTTTCCTATTCTATGTATAAAGTGGATTCCGTTTCAAGATGATTCTGTTTTTTTTTTTTAATGTTAACAATTTTAATATCAGTTTTCCTTTTTATATATAACCTAAAATTTTCCATTTTTAATATATTTTATCAGAAAAATATATATTATTCAGGTCAAAAATATTTTTGTAGGATTTATTTTTAATAAACATTTTTCTTCTTATTATATTTCCATATATATATATATATATCTGTTTTTGGGGTTTAGAATATTGTAAAATTTTCCATTTTTAATATTTTTATTAGGTTAATATATATTATTTCGAGAAAAATATTTTTTTTGCAAGATTAAATTTTAATAAACTGTTTCCTTCTTAAGAAGATATATATTATTTTAGGTTTTTAAAAAATTTCCATCTTTAATATTTTTTATTAGGAAAATATATATTATTTAAGGTTGAAAAAATCTATTTGAAATATATAATATTCTCATATATTTATTTAATTATATTTCGATATATAATTTCGAAATTTTAACTTTCCTATTTTAAAATTTTGAAATTTTGAAAATTTCCTTTTTAATATGTTCAATCAAAAAAATATATATTATTTTTCGTTAAAAATAATATTTTAATATTTAATTTGAAGAAGTTGATATGGACCAATTAAATCTGGTTTTTTTAATTTTATGTGAACTCTCCGAATGGCTTAAACCTCAACTTTTATATAGTATAGAATAAATACATCCTACATTATTTTTTGTTTGTTATACACTATAGGATTCAATTGGTAATTTAATGAAGAAAAAAATGAACAAATTTTCATTTAACTAGTTGAATAAAGAAAAAATATAAATTTTTGTTCTTTATCAAATTTTGAGGAAAAAAATATTTATTTATTAATCATCAAAACTGAAACTGAAAGAATAAGAGGAATAGTGGAATCCATAATTTAAATAATTGACAACTATTAGTTGGTATAAATTTTGGAAAAAAAAAATTCATCGTCGAAAAAAGATAAACCTATTCATCATATTTATTTTCTAAAATATGATCATCAAATAAATCTATATATTAACATCAAATGAGTTTTATAATTGTTTGGTTTATCAAAATTCTATATTCAAATAATAATATTTGCTTGTTTATATATTCATAGCCCTTTCCTTTCCTTTAGTTATCACAGAAAGACAAATCTTTACACACACAACAAATTCAAAAAAACAGTATTTATTAGTCGCTTCTCTCCCTCCCAACAGAACTAAAATGTCAATGCCATTTTCCTACGACGATCAATGGAGCTCCGATTTACCTTCCGCCGCCGAGTCCACCAGAACCTTTCAATCTTTCCCGGCGACTTACTCCCCAACCTCCGGTGAAGAGCTACTCGACTTAACCATTGAATTCCCAAGCGGTGTGCTAGTAAACATCGACTCTATCACCACCACCGATCCAGAGATCACCTCTTGCTCAGCTTCCGGTTCAGCTTCAACGTCTCGCAGCCTAGAGTACTGGAGCGCAACGTCGAGTCATCGTATCCCGGACGACAGCACAACGTTTCAAATCACGAGAGTTTTGAAAGAGAACCTTCAAAGAATCTCACGTCGAGGTCACACCGGCCACTCGTCTCGCTCTGCGCCGGAGACGCTGCATGGAGGCGAGATAACCGAACAGGAGATTCTCCCTCGATCATTAACACAGAGACTCAACAAGAAGTCTCATCGTAATGGATCGTGCACGCAGAGAGCCATTCACGGTTTGAGATTCATTAGTAGTAAAGAAAACGGCATCGTTGCATGGAGAGAAGTTCAAAACAAGTTTGCTAATCTTTCTAAAGATGGTCATCTTTGTCGAAGTGATTTTGCTCATTGCATAGGTTTTCGACTTTGGTTTCTTTGTTTTTTTTTTCTTTGTCGGATTTTGATGGAGATTATGTCTGATTTTTTTTTGGTTGACATATTTTCTTGTTTTGTGTTGGTAAAAAGGGATGGAAAATGAAAATTCGAAAGACTTTGGAGAGGATTTGTTCGACGCATTGTGTAGGAAGAGAAGGTTAATGGTTGATAAGATCAATCTTCAAGAACTATACGAGTTTTGGTACCAAATTACAGACGAAAGCTTCGATTCTCGCCTGCAAATCTTCTTCAATATGTAGTATTTTATCATCGGTTATTAAAGTTGTTAAACATACTAAGTAAATTCTTTATTTCTTGATGTAATGTGTCACATTTTAAATACTTGCAGGGTCAACAAAAATGGAGATGGTAGAATCACAGAGAACGAAGTAAAAGAGGTGACTTAAGTTTTGTTCTTTTGGCTTTAGTATTGTAAGCAGCACTTGAGTCGTTGACTACGTGAAACATTCGAGCCTTATCTTTCCATTGAGGTCTTAAGGATTATGGCTAATCAAAATGAATCTTACATGAGTACCATTATCGTTCCTTTCGGTTGAATAATTCTATTATTATGTATATCCATGTTGCTGATTTATTAGAGCTAAATGTTAGTACTAAATTTTGGTTGGCTAATGCGAGAACAGAAAGTTGCAATTGTTTTTTCCACACAAAGTTTGATTGACGTTGAATAAAAGAAGTGTTTGTAACCACCACCAACCATAATATTATTTTCTATAACCACTAAGTTTCTACGTTGAATCTTTCTAGTAGAAGATTCTTTGAGGCATTAACATTTTGTATTTTGACAACCTTATAGATAATTATACTAAGTGCATCGGCGAATAATCTATCAAGGTTGAGGGACCGAGCAGAAGAATATGCAGCACTGATCATGGAAGAACTGTCCCCTGGTGGTCTCCACTCTGAGTATATTGAGGTGCTTCCATTACTTTCATCTCCCATATTGTGAAAGGTCATAACAACACAAAACATGCTTAAATACCACAACGTTATTTATAAAAGGGTTCTTAGTTGATTTGACCTTTAGTAACTGATGACGCTGAGCTTAAACCTTTCAACCTCTCTGATAGGGACATTTGACTAAGTTATGAGACCAATGAGCTTCAAGTTAAGTGCTATGCAAGTTTTTTTTTTAAATGGAATTAATAGAGTAAAATGTTGACAAAGACAAATAAGTAGGGGTAACTGATTCTCTAAACCCAATCTTTACTGGTATAGTGGCATTTAAGTGTATGATTAATTAAGATTTTATATAATTTTAGGACAGTACTAGTATTGTTTGACACTTGCAAAAGATGGGTAGTAGAAGACTAAGGAAACATGTTCAACATTCTAATATGATGTCTTTGGTTATGGATGTGAAATGATGCAGTTAAAAGAACTAGAGATGCTATTACTACAGAAGGACACACCTAATAGTTATAGCCAACCGTTCAGCCAAACAAGCCGAGCCTTAAGCCAAAACCTAAAGGATACAAGATGGGGAATAAGTAGGACCTTGCTATACTCTTTGCAAGACAATTTGAAACGGATTTGGGTCTTAACACTATGGTTAATGATCATGGCCGTGTTGTTTATGTGGAAATGCGTCCAATACAAACGCAAAGACGCATTCCATGTAATGGGTTACTGCCTTGTCTTGGCAAAAGGAGCAGCTGAGACATTGAAATTCAACATGGCTCTTGTCCTTTTCCCTGTCTGCAGAATTACCATCACCTATCTTAGGTCAACCGCTTTGTCTTATGCAGTGCCTTTCGATGACAGTATCAACTTTCACAAGGTTAACCACATTTTGTCTTTACCTGTGGTATGAGAGACTATATTTGCTTTAACTGATTCCTACTTTTTTGGTTATGCGCAGACGATCTCTGTAGCAATCATCATTGGCATGTTTATCCATGCATCTAGTCACCTCGCCTGTGATTTCCCGAGGATTATAACAGCTACAGAGGCTGATTACAAAAGATACTTGGTTCATTACTTTGGTGTGACCAGACCAACATACTTTGAATTGGTTAAAGGTCCAGTAGGAATCACTGGATTTGTTATGGTTACTTTTATGCTAATTGCATTCACATTAGCTAGTCGAAGATGCAGGCGGAACCTAACTAAGTTGCCAAAGCCGTTTGAAAAGCTAACTGGATTTAATGCCTTCTGGTATTCACATCACTTACTTCTAACTGTTTATGTCCTTTTAATCATCCACGGTGTTTCCCTCTACCTCGAGCAGAAATGGTACCGCAAGACGGTAAAGTCCAAAGAACTCTTTATCATTTTTAGGTTATGCGTTCTGAAATAGTCAGTGATAATAAACGTTGTTGCCTCCTGCAGATATGGATGTATCTTGCTGTTCCGGTTTTACTCTATTCTGGTGAAAGGATCCTGAGGTTCTTTCGTTCCAGGCTTTACACAGTTGAAATCTGCAAGGTATACCTTATCAACAGAATCACATGAAAAGACACATTAATAATCTTATAATATCTCTGTACCAACTCAAATGATGTGCTTTCAGGTTGTAATTTATACCGGAAACGTTGTTGTGCTACACATGTCTAAGCCTACATCATTTTATTACAAGAGTGGACAATATGTATTTGTTCAGTGTCCTGCAGTATCAAAATTCGAATGGTGAGTGGGTTCTTTTCCGCGAGGTTACACAAACCTAATAGCTTTTCTTGCAATCCAAGAATATATACAAACTACGTTTCTTTGACACCACAAAGTTTAACTTAAGCTTCTTGGTCCTAAAATCCATCTCCAGGCATCCATTTTCTATTACTTCTTCCCCTGGAGATGATTATCTCAGCATTCACATTCGTCAGCTTGGTGATTGGACAGAAGAGATTAAGAAGGTATTCTCAGTGGTATGTCAAGCCCCTGAAGCTGGAAAAAGCGGACTTCTCAGAGCAGACAGACCAAACAAAACAAGGTGTAGTAAACTTTGAATTGCCACATGTTATTAACTTCATCCACATATGAAATCTGATACTCTTTCTTGTAATTTTAGTTTGCCCGAACTGTTGATAGATGGACCATATGGCTCTCCAGCACAAGACCATTGGAAGTATGACGTGTTATTACTCGTTGGCCTTGGAATCGGTGCGACACCTTTCATTAGCATTTTGAGAGATTTACTCAACAAGATTGTTAAGAAACAGGAGCAAGCGGTGAGTTAAAAACATTAAGAAAACTTCTTTATTAACAGAATATTAACTAACTTTATTTTTCTAGAATAAACAGAATATTAACTAACTTTATTTGAGACTTATGTTATATTTTCAGGAATGCCTCTCAGGTAGTTGTAGTAACAGCAATGTCTCGTCGGATAACAGTTTCAGTTGCTTAACCTCAGAAGTTGGGAGTCGAATTCCCCAAAATCAAACGAGGACGTTGAATACCAAGAACGCTTACTTTTACTGGGTAACACGAGAACAAGGCTCGTTTGATTGGTTTAGAGAAATTATGAACGACATTGCTGATTCTGATATAAAGGTAAAATACACTTATACACAATTAGGTGTTTGTATTTGTATTTAAATTTGCGTTTACGTTTATATATTTTTCAAAATGAACCAACCACCTTTATAGGCTTTAGCATTTTAAGAAAAGTTCACTTTGAATAAAAGTGAAGAATATGTTTCTCTTTGGCATTTGTAATTGTGGTTTTCGAAAATATGTTTTGAAAAAAAAAAACTAAAAAAACTGAGTTATATATAGGCTCAAGATATTTTAAGTTAACTACTAACATGTTGTCATGTAAAGGGTGTTATTGAGATGCACAGCTACTTGACGAGTGTGTACGACGATGGAGATGCTCGATCTACTCTTCTCACAATGATCCAAACACTAAACCACGCCAAAAATGGCGTCGACATATTTTCTGGAACCAAGGCAATTATCTTTAACGATTACTTTAATCTTCTATGTAAACACCATCCACATAGTTTCTTACCGCGTTTGCAACTTTTGCTTATTTAAGGTACGAACACATTTTGGGAGGCCAAAATGGAAGAAGGTTTTATCAAAGATTAGCACCAAGCATAAGAACGCAAGAATAGGTAAAAATAAAAGCAAGTTCAGATAATTAATAATTGACCATGGTCCATATTTTCCATGTCAGAAAAAAGATTTTGATTGTTGATTTGAAAAACAGGAGTGTTCTACTGTGGAGGACCGAGTTTAGGGAAGGAACTCTCCACACTGTGCCATGAATTTAACCAAACGGGACGTTCCAGGTTCGAGTTCCACAAAGAACAGTTTTAGAAGGTAGAAATAATATGGGCCCGCCCCTCGAGGAATATGGTTTTTGAATCATTGGTGTTTTTTTTTTTTTTTTCTGTTCCTTCTGTGTATCACAAACACTCAAGAATTGGAGCAGAATTGTGGAATGAAGAAAACAATTATTGTGATTCTAATCTGCGCTCAGCTTGAAATAAATATTTTTATAGATTAAATTTTATAGTATTTATAATTTAAAAATTATTATCAACATAACATAATATTTAAGCTTTCAAAATTTATGATTATTGATAGATAAAATGCTAAAAATTATCATTGTATTAAATATGTTAAATGATGATGGTTTAATTTTTAGTAATAATATAGTAGTGATATATTTTTGCTTCATATAAATTGATATGTTTGTGCTGCAGTTTAGAATGTTTGTTTCTGGATGGTTAATTACATCTTTTTAAAAGTTAAATTATGATAATTAATTAATTTAAGTAATTATAATCAGTTATTTTTAATTTTTTATAATTAAAAAATATGAATTAATTATTTTAATCATTCTTGAAATTGTTTATATATTTTATATTTTTTATGGTAGAAACTGTAAAAATTCATAATTATAAAAGAAAAATACTAATCCGTCTCATTGTATAATTGACTAATATATATATATAATTATATGTGTACATATTAACTATTTTATTATTTTTATTTTATCAAATTAAAAATAAAATCTCGATCTAATTTTCAAAATTTTAATTTTTAAAAATTCTAATATTTTCAAGTTAATAATTTATAATTAAAAATTATAAGTTTATTAATATTAAGTTTGATTTCTTATGTACGTTTTTTTTTCCTTTTTGTTATTTGAAATATATTCAAATATATATATATATTGTGTTTATATTTACTAAAATTTAATTTTATGATTTATAAAAATAATTAATATACTACATTATTTAATTATATTTTTATTTGATTTAACAATTGAATATATATGATGAACCGAGTTTTAACTTGATTCTGTAAAATCTCAAGATACGCTCTTTTATTACTGCGACTTGGTCGGAGATTCAGTATCCGGTGAGCAATGAAGCATTTAAAAGCTTGAAATTTTGAATGTTTACGTTTCAACCTAATATATTAACATCATAAATTACTATTAACATATTATAATATTTTAAAAAATATTTTGTAGCTTCACTTCTAATTCAAATAATTTTAATACTTTTTTCAAAAAAAAGATTTCATCAAAGAAAAATGTAATCCATCAAATAATTTTTGGGTAGGGTTCATTAGGAAATTTCTTTATTAATAAATTATCTTTAGTTTCAAATAATATTATATTTAAATTCTATTTTGAAAATCTTTACTTTTTAGAATCATTTGTTAATTTAAATACAATTTCATTTTTCTTATCTTTATAGGGTTTTCAAATTCTTGACTACAGGTTATAAAACAATATTTTCAAGTATTTAGTGTGGAATTTAATAGAAAATTTAAATATACGATTGATACTATTATGTTAATGTTAGATATTTCATTAAAAATTGTTAATATGTGTGACAATGTGTTAAAAGATTTATTTTAATGTAATTGGTTTAGTTGTAAAATATTGGCATCAAAATTTTTTTAAAGGGTTCATGAAGTTTCTTTTTCATAATGATATTTATTTTCAAATATTATAATATTTAAAATTAATATTTTTATTTATGTAAAAATTTTACTTTTCAGAATATTAATTATTTTATGGGTTTTCTTGAATTTATAATTACAGGGTATAAAAAGTTATTTTGAATATTTGAAAATAAATTTTAGTATGAGTTTTTTTATTTTTATCTGCAGGTCTGTATCTAATACAATATAAACCATACAGGAACTAAACTATATAAACGAAACCAAAAAACTATATTAAACCGAAAAGAATAGTATCCAAACGATAAAACAAAGGCAAAAAAACAATAAAAGATAGCTATCGCGCGATGCATTGTATGAGCTGAACCAGCTCGCCGGGAAATCCACTCGGTGTCGACGATGTTTATCAACAATGAATGCCATGAAAGTAGTAAACAGCATGGTTCCTATCATCAATGGGAATCCGAAGGTGAAGACTTCGGCTGATATACCTTCAAATAGGTTATTTTCATGTGGGAGTATAGCGTCGTATGATATTAACATAGAGATACTTAAAGCCGCGACTGAACCATAGATTAGCTTCCACATGGGGAGTCCAATTATGAGGATTATGATCAAATATAGAGATGATAAGAAGGCAAACCCGTTGACGAAAAAAAAACATAAGGCATTGTAGGTATTCATCGTCATGTACCCAGCCAAGTGACCCCCAGGTTCTGAGGAATCATCTTGCCAAACTCCGCCAGGAGGGCTGAGACCGGCCTGGTATGTAGCTGTTACTATAAGTACAGCAACCACGAGTATTGCATCCCGACGGTCGCTAGTGTTTACAGACCTCTCTAAACTTGAGCTCAAGTTGCTCAAGCCCAAGAGATTGTTACGTTTCTCCAGAAAGGATAGATTTTTACTTAAGTATCCTGCAAGAGTCGTTGTGGAACGACAAAGTAGTCTATCTTTAACACTATGAAGAAGTCTTCTTGCGTTAGAGAAACAAAGAGATTGGTGAGTTTGGAGTATGTCCAAAGCGGTTTTGTCATCCAAGTTCTTGGCTTTTACTTTAACGGTTTTACGCAGCAACTTTATCACCTACAATAATCGAGAACACCTCACACATAATTCTACATTGATAACAATATAAGGCAAACAAATACAAAACTCCATACTGCAAAGTCCCAGCTACAAAGCAGCTCCAAGCAAGTTTTCAAGGACCAACCGCAAAGTTTGTTCAGAAATCTTGAGAAAATGAGAAATTAAATGAAAAGAGAGACATTATTACCTCAGTCTGATTTATGGATGCAGCAATATGGAAAACTGTGTTGCCATCTTCATCTTTCCAGTCCAAGATTTCTTCTTTATTTACTCTCTTGAGCCATCCCAAAAGAACTTTAAATGCCATAAGCTGTTGGTTCTTAACGGCAATATGCACAGCTGTCTCACACTTAATCGTCAAATCTTCAATGGATGAAGGACAAGCAAGCAATAGCTCACTCAACAACTCTGCATCACCTATTCGAGCCACGTGATGCAAAGGAGTAATTCTTCCTCTTCCCTTGATTCTGACTAAGCTGTTGTCGATTGCCACAAATCCTCTCACCATTACTATGTGGTTGTTTTGCAGAGCTAAATGTATCGGGCTGAAACCTGACACGTTTAACTTTGACGCAAGCGACGGCTTCAGGGTCATTAGTTCTATGGCAAAATGAGTTTGCCCATTTTCAGCTGCAATGTGTAGTGGAGTTTCAAAAAATGACACTTTATCAAAGTGACATAGAATGTTTGGATCTTCTGCTATCAACTCATAGAGTCTTTCAATATCCCCATCTTGAGCAGCCTTTTTCAATCTCTCATAAATATTTTCATCTTCAGTGCTCATACTGGAACTCCCTCTCAGATTTGCATCTTGAGGTACCACATTTGATTCTCTATCGATATCCACAACAATCGACATAGCTTAACTATTCATCCAGGCTTCTGCTACACAAGCTTCAGTACAAAACACGAAGTCTCCAATCAACTATCTTGCATATAAAGGACTTTCATTATTCTAATCTTAGACCACTCATTTTCTACAGAAAAAGCCTTTGATACTTTTATATTTTTGGCAGACAACTAAACTTCGTGCCACCATCTCTTTCTGGCAATAAAGTGGTATAGATTATTCGCATTTCAAATTGAGTGATCGCTTTGAATTAGGTATACTAGATTCTGTTTGTTCGAAATAAGTAACTTCCCTTTGATAAATATGTATTTGTAAAATAAAAAGTTTATAATATCTTAGAGAATATAAGTAGACTAACTTGTCAATTTAGTATACTAGATTCTGTTTTTAATATGTATTTGTAAAATAAAAAGTTTTAAAGTTATAATATCTTAGAGAATATAAGTAGACTAACTTGTCAATTTAATACTTTATATCAAATAATTCTAATTTGGACGACTTTACGAAGTAATCTGCAAAACTTAGTTATTTTTAGAATTTTTAATATCCATAATATGATCCAACTATTTTTAATTATTTAATTACTTCGTCAAATAATTGTATTTAAATCAAAGTAATATTTTTTTTAGAATAATAGGATCCATAATTTTTAGACTATTTAGATACATGTAAATATATATATATATATATATATATATATCCATATTTAGTATTTGGTAGTATAAAATATGTTGTATTACTTTATTTTGTACAATAGCTAATATAATATAATAAAAACATTTTAGTTTAAATGAATGCAATGTTACATCTATACTATTATAACAAACCTAAAAATATCTAAATCTTTTTAAAAAAATAATTGTACCAAATTGTAATAAAAAAGTTTTTAAAAATAGAACGCATTATCTATAGGTGTTTGGATACATGTTTATATATTCTATTGTTTGGAAACATGATTAGATGATGTTATTTTACATAATTACCTTGAATGAATATCTAACAAATCTATTGATATCTAATGGCATTAGATGTAATATAACATATGAATAAATATTCTTTCTATAATGTTTCATGTTTTAACAGTATAGATTATATCCCACATTAGAGTGTTACATAGGGTGTTCAATACAATTTTTTTTCAGTTTTAGTTAGGTTTTTTTATTTCAGTTTATAAAAATTAGCTACCGCATTAATACTATATCTAATTTGGTGTAGTTAGGTTAAAAACCATCGGCTTTAGCTTATTCGAACAAAAACCATATATTTAGATTTTATAAAATTTTATGAATCAAAATTATATTATTAGAGATCTGATTTTCTAAAACATATAAAATATTAATATTCTTATTTAATTCTCAAATAAATAATTTTCAGTAAAAAAAATTATGACCAGACATTAAAAACCTTGTTTTAGTTAAAATAGATGAAATTAAATAAAATCAAAATAATTACTAACTTTAAACAAAAAAAATGTTAAATGGACGTAAAAAAAAGTAAATAATAAAATCAAAATTCTAAATATCAAAATTATACCAATAATATATAAATATAATCTTTTTTCTTATATTAAAATGCTATTCTATTATTAAAACTTAATGTGGTGTGGAAATCCACTCCAGAATAGAATAACACACAAAAGAAATAACAATAGGAAAAGCTATCGTTTTTTTAGCTAAGTGGTCAGCTACTTTATTGTCGAGGCGTGGTATGTAGCGTAATTCAAACAATGGAAAGCCACTTCGTAGTCTAAACAACTCTTTTAGCTCTGTTGAAAAGTTTGGCCAGGCCTCCGATTCTTGAATCATTCTGAAGATATCCTGACAATCAGTTCTAAAGACATGTATAGAGGCATATAAATATAATCTTTTATATTATATAGTTTCCATCTAACTATAGTACAATGTTTTTACTAATTGGTTTTTTCGATTTATTTGGTTAACACAATTTATAACCGAACCATATCCAAATAACATCTAATAGGTTAATAAGATATTATCAAAACCAAACCATATTCTCTATCTCGATTTGGTTCGGTATGTTCGGTTTTACTAGATCGATCTGTACAAACCCATTTAGTCTTTTGTCCCACATAGAGTGGTAAATTATGAGCAGCAGACGTTTGTGTTCTATGGTAGCTAGCATATACCAATCTACTTCAACAGACAATGTGATGTTAAGTTCATACCTGGAGACGTCTTGAAGTCATACCCACTGGGACTGCAAAGATTATGAAAATGGAGATAACAACTTACATAGAGGAAACTAACAAAACAATCAAAATAGGGCGCAGATGAACATGTAAACTATGAACAGCACACTATATATGAATTTAACATTTTGACTTGAATCTGGTTTCGTGTATGGTCTGCTTTAGTAACTTAGTGTGGATTGATTAATTCTTTTTTTTTTGTTTCCTGTTTAATATCTCAAAGTCTAAACCTGTGTGATTGAACTGATTCCATCCTACAAGTGTTTTGGTACATTCCTCCACAAAATGCTCAATACAATCAGTGAGAATCTGATTCAAAACTTATTCTAAATTTTGTTTCTGATTTTATCAGTTTAGAATCAGATACAGGTGTTTCATGAGAATCTCATTCTAAATCAGAAACAAAATTTAGAATGATGCTAAGGAACATACCAGTGTTTTTGCCTCTTCACAAAACACTTGGTGGAACTAACCAGAATCTGATTCTAATCTTTAATGGGGAGTTTTTAGATGGAATTTTAATTTTTTGGATTAAAATAAATCAAACTATTTAATAAACTTCTTAATTAAAAACTTTCAAAGCTGGTTTTTAAATACAGTTTTTTCATAATAATAAATTAAATATGAAAAATCAACAGCCATTATTCAAAAAAATAAAATAATAATAACCTAGACATCTTTTATAAATCTTAAAAATAAAACCAACCAAACAATACACCAAAAAAATTCAATTACAAATAAAATAAAATAAATATTAATTTAGTGTTCATGGTAATAAAATAAATATAAGAAATAAATAACAAAACCTCTACATCAAAACAATGAGAACTAAATAAAAATCAGTAGAAAATTAAGAAGATGATTGGTTGGGCTGTAGTAACTGACTTTAGTTTTAATTTTAATCTACAACCTCAAAAATTACCAATCACATTTTATTTTGATTTTTAAAGTTACAGCCTTTTTACAACCCTTACAACAAAAAATGGCTATAAAAACCTAATTTCCTAAAGCTTTATTTTTTAGGCTGTAGGAAAAAATAAATGGCTGTAGGAATATATTTTCTTATTTGTTATTTTTAATGTATTATTTACAGCTACAGAAGATATAGCTACAGAAGAATTTTCTACATACCAAATTCTACAGCAAATAATTTACAGATAAAGTTCAACCAATCATTCACTAAAACAACATAGCAACAATGAAATAAATTAACAAAAAAATCAAAAATTATAAAAATGAGAATAAATAACCAAAAAAAATAAACTAACAAAAATAGTAAAACAAATCTCAATATAACCTCTATGGCACTGAAACAAATATGAGAAATAAATATCCATTATCCAAAATAGACAAATAACAACCTAGGCATCTTATAATCTGTAAAAACAATAAAATAAACTAGCCAAATAATAGTAAACCATAAACAGTACCATTTAATAGTTCTCATAAAAAAGATAATACCAAAAAATTCAGTAACAAAAAAAACCCTTAATGTCATACTCAGTCCTCCTTAATGAAAATACATTTACTACTTATAAACCACAACGAGGTATAAGGCAAAGAGATCTTATTTCTCCATATCTTTATCTAATTTGTTACTGAAGGTTATCTCAAATGATTAGTAGAATTATCCTAAAACAGTTTCAGGGTTTTAAGGCTTCTGGGAGTGGGCCACCAATTTTTCACTTGTTATTTGCCCATGATTCGCTAATTTTCTGCAAGGCAAGTCTTGATGAATATTGGGAAATCTTCAATGTATTAAAGACTTATCAACAAGTATCAGGTGAGAAATTAACTGTCAAAAGTCTGTAATTACATTTAGCAACGGTACACCATCTGAACTCAGGAGGTCCATTCATCAGTTCATTGGTATTCAGAAATTACATGGGTTTGGTTGATACTTAGACATGCCAGAGCAAATAGGAAGAAACATAACAATAGCTTTTTCTTATATAGCCCAAAGAATTCAATATAAAATCGACAACTAGTATTCAAAATGGTTACCACACGTAGGCAAAGAAGTATTAATCGAGGCAGTAGTTACAACACTTCCATTATTTACTATGCCTTGTTTTATGCTGCTTGAGCTTTTAATAAACCAAATAATTTTGACTATCAAAAATTGTTGGTGGTCTTTAATGTTCACAGAAAAAAAAATGCTTGGAGTACAAAAAACATGGAGGATTAGGCAGAAGTGATTTGTATGATTTCAGTAAGGCTTTTGTTGGCTTTAGGTGAACCTAGAATTCAGGCAATACAAAGCTTTTACAATAAACTTTGGAAATTAAAAATACCTCATAAGCTTAAGACATTTTGGCGGAGTCTGTCTGTTGCTGATACATTGGCTAAGAGAGGATGTAGAGTAGAGCCTTTATGCCCACTATTTGGAGAATAACCTGAAACTATTAATCACATCCTCCTCTTCTAATGTAGGCTCAGCACATAAATTTAGTAATTGGCTCTGATTAGAACCTTCCCCTTTGAAGTCTTTTGTACGTAAAGCTTGAACTAATACTTTTATATCCGGAGATCCCTCATATCATAATGATGATGTTTTTAAATATTTTCTAGCATGACGCATATGGAAGATGAGAAACAAGCTGACCTCTGATAACAAGCGGACTTTTGTTCCATAGATTATCAACAAAGCTATTTTAGGCAAAAGTTATGGATAAAGTCTCAACAATGGAATGAGACTATTCACTCGCAGGAAAAACAAGGAATTAATCATGATCATGTACCATTTTAACACATTGTGAATTTGTGTCAAACCAGCTCTAAGTATTGTTCCGTTGTGGATGCATCTTGGCTTAGTTCCAATGATAAAGCAGACATAGACTGAATAGTGTATTCAAGAGAATGTTAGCAACTTATCCCAAAAAATCATTAATTGAGCCAGTTTGTTCTCCGCTAGAAGCTGAAGCTATTGCTCTATTGATGGTGGTTAAAGAAGTATGAAAGCTTGTCTTTAGGGAAGTTTTATTTGCAGGGGACAACTTGACTCTATTTAAGGAGCTAAATGCAATATTTAGAGAACACGCAAAGGAAAGTATGGTCTCTTTAGCCACCACAATTAAGGATATATACAAGATTTATCTAGCAGGTCATCTAAGAGCATTCTCAACGCTAATTTTTATCTCATCTGTTCACATATTAAAACTATAAAAATAATTGAAAAGAAGAAAGAGAAAAAACATACATCCCTTAATTAAGGGTTATAAGAGACGTTTGTTTTTTCATTTTTACACGTGTATTTATATTAATAGTTCTTTTATTTAATTAAAATAGACATTAAATATATATTATTTTATGAATAAAAGTGATTTACAAATTTTTTTACAGCGTTGATGATGCTCTAAATTTGCATTTAGAAAGGTTCTAAGGCAAATCTATACATTAATAGTTAGATGGGTTCTCTCCAGGAGAGGATACGTCAGCACGCAGAAGCGTGACACCTGTCTTTCTAAATAAATTCCCTAAACGACGTCGCAACAACTTACCTCTCGCCGTCTCTTCTCCCATTCTGGAAATCTACACGCTTCCTCTTCCTCTCACCTTAACGGTTCCGAAATCTACTTTTCTCTCCCCTCTCTCCTCTTCCAAAAAAAGTTTCCCAGCCGCCTTGGTCCTGTTCAGCCGACG
>KE155722.1:0-18274 GCA_000411075.1 Sisymbrium irio | reverse complement strand
GCTAATGAAATATATATATATATATATATATATCCTATATATAACTTTTTCATTTTTTAATTGATCAAAAATTTAATTTAAATAACTTATTTTAGTATTTTCAGGACTATTAACAAATTTTTTAATTTTGAAAAAATGAAAAAATGAAAAATATTCTTTTTAAATTGTATAAGGTTTAAAGGTACTAAAATATATTATGAATAAATTAGTTAATAATTTGTTGACCATTTTATCATAAATGAAATTTTTAAAATTTTAATAAATGATATTTCATGTAATATAAAACATAACTAAAAATTAATAAAAAAGTGTGTTTCTGTTTTAATGTTATTGATGTTTGATTTTAAATTAATAACTGATTAAAAACAAAAAAGCTATGTATTAAAAACACAGAATTAAAAACACCTGATTAAAAAAAAAAGTTAACAAAAGAAAAAAAAAATTAAATTACGCGCGGATTTCACCTAGTCGAAGTAAAGTAGACTTGTTAGCCAAGATGGCAAGAGAGCAGCAAGAAAATTATGTTGTAACTTGGACAATGTAATGTTTGGTCTAATCAATATATTGTAATAAGTTTGACGCAAAAAAAATACATATGAGTCTATCACCCATCGTTTTCAAATTAATGCTTCTTTACTTTCTAGAACGCTCGTCTTTTAAACACGACTTCAACTTTTTAATCAAAAAATCTTAGACGGTTCCTACTTCCCTTATTTTAAATTTTACGAAAATTTATCGCATATCACTGCCATAATTTAATTTGTTGTTTATCACTTGTCTCTTGACGCAGACCAAAAAAGCATGATTCACCTAAACTAAATGCTATAATTCTACTACGTGTCATAAGATCAATGGCTCGACTGAATCATGGTCCAGCCGCGTGACACCTGAACCCCACAAAATAACCAGAAAAATGGTACAGTAACGGAAGCCGTTAAATAAACGAGACTTTTGTAACGGCGTATCCAACGCTCAAGAAGCCGTTAACTATGACGGCGTTACACCTCGGTCTTATGAAATAAAATACTACGAAATGTTCTATGTCCCTGGGTCCCACCATGCCTTTTTATCGTTCCCCCAAGCGTCGCTCGAATTTTCAAAAAGGAGCAATCAACGGCACAGATCAAAACAATCTATTCAACGGCTAAGATCGATTTAAAAATTTCCTTATTCTATTTTTAGGCTTCTTCCTTCGAGATCCTTCTCTCAGAGGTTGAAAGAAAAGCCGTTTTGTTGAAATCGATCGGAAAAAATGGCGGATGAACATAAGCATGATGAAGAAGCTCTACCGAAATCGGACGCGGATGTGGTAGTTGTAGAGAGGGAATCGCTGATGGACAAGTTATCGGAGAAGATTCATCACAAAGGTGACTCGTCATCATCATCATCATCATCAGATGACGAGAACGATAAGAAATCATCGTCTCTCAAATCTAAGGTTTACCGTTTGTTCGGTAGGGAGCGGCCAGTTCATAAGGTTCTCGGCGGCGGAAAACGTACGTTATACGCTTTGCTCTGTTCTAGATGATGTTGATTTGGTCTGGACTGCTTCGGTTTAGGAATCGGTTAGGTTCTATGTTAGATTGAATCAGGATAGATATGGTTAAAGCTTGACTACTTCGGTTTAGGAATCGGTTAGGTTTAAAAGGATTGTTAGATTGAATCAGGATAGATTTGATCTGTTGATTTGGTCTCTGGTTAGAGCTTGACTGCTTCGGTTTAGGAATCGGTTAGGTTCTCTGTTAGGTTTTGGATTGTATGATCTTGTGAGATTCAGGTAAGACTTTTGAATTGTAAACCCTAATTTTGGTAGGATACGTTTAATTGATGCAGCGGCGGATATATTTATGTGGAAGAACAAGAAGATGTCAGGTGGTGTGTTTGGTGGAGCTACAGTAGCGTGGGTGCTTTTTGAGTTGATGGAGTATCATCTACTTACTCTGCTTTGTCACGTTATGATCGTTGCTCTCGCTGTGTTGTTTCTATGGTCTAATGCCACCATGTTCATTCACAAGTACGTGTTCAATATGTTTAAATCCTTTTTAAAGTAGCTTTTGCTTTGTTCATATGGTTACTTAGGTTAACCTCGTTCTCTTTTTCAGGTCTCCACCAAAGATTCCTGAAGTACATATCCCTGAAGAGCCTCTTCTTCAGCTTGCTTCAGGGCTTAGGATTGAAATCAACCGTGGGTTCTCTTCTTTACGCGAGATTGCTTCTGGAAGAGATCTCAAGAAATTCCTTTCTGTATGTTGAAAACTGTCTAGACATTCTCCTTTCTCAGTGTCTTATCTTTAAGCTTTGATTATATAACTGTACTTTTTGATTAGGCTATCTTCGGGTTGTGGATTCTATCGATCTTGGGCGGATGCTGTAGTTTCATGACATTGGCTTACATAGGTAATAAACGCATACCATTTTACTTCGTCCTTTTTATTCGGGCAATGCTAATGAATGTATTTTGTTTCTTGATCGATCTTTGTTGGATTCAGCTTTGGTTTTGCTATTCACTGTGCCTCTTGTCTACGATAAGTACGAAGACAAAGTAGACTCGTACGGTGAGAAAGCAATGGCTGAGTTGAAGAAGCAATACGCTGTGTTGGACGCAAAGGTGTTGAGCAAAATCCCAAGAGGACCGTTGAAGGATAAGAAGAGGGATTAGGAGTTTTGCGGGTTTTACTTTTGCATGCGGGATGTGCACAATGCTCTGGTTTTAAAAATGTGGGTTGTGTTGTGAAATGGTTGTCTAAAAGTCGTGTTAGATTCTTATCTTGTTTCTCTCGATTTTTACTTAACAAAGTTTGTTTCTTTTTCTTTCTTTCTTTTTGTCTTCGTTTTGTTTTGTGGTTTTGGCGGTGTTGTGCCATGAGGACAAAACTTGTAGTTGCTCTTTTGCTATATAAATCTTTTGTGTATTCCTGACAGTTGACGCAATGTATGATTCGATTTTGCATTCATCGTATCGTTGACCTAGGCGTTCTTAGTTTAACAGATAGTAAGTGGTATGTATGTAAAATAAGCAACATGTTTATTAAGTCAGGATGGCCGAGTGGTCTAAGGCGCCAGACTCAAGTTCTGGTCCTCGTAAGAGGGCGTGGGTTCAAACCCCACTTCTGACATTATTATTTTTATTTTTCTAAATTCTATGAGATCTAAACGATCTTAATGGGGTGACTCGAGTAATATATAATTATACGAGATTTCTCTATACCATATTACCATCAATTAAAATCTGTGATAAATAACTGGCAAAACACTTTTGATCCATTTTGGATCAAATGCTGATAGCAAAGCGAATACTTAATGGATCAGGATATCTTATTTACGTTGCAAGAATGAAATAGTCTGTTCTTTCAAAAACAGAAATGTTCTTATTTAGAATTTTTTAAACCATCACATCTCGTAAATATGAAAACTAATAGAATTCCTGCACAAAATTTCGATAGAATCTAATTACAAAGATTTCGTGTTAGTGTACATATATATAAACCTGGAGAAAGTGCCATTAATTATTCTTTCATGATAATCTTCGAATTATTTTGTTTAGAACTTGATCCGCTGTATTGTGATACAAATATAACATTTTAATAGCAACCAATCACAACTTCTTCTTTCTTTGGGTCTAAAAACCAATCACAACTATGATATTAGGAACATTATTAAAAGTGTTGTACTCGATATTGTTTGTTCTTTTATCTCTCTTTTTTTTGGTACTCATTTATCTCTTTTGTTATACATTTTTTTATATGTTTTAACTATACTGTAATTGATAACCATTGCTTCACTAATAGAGTTTATGTCACTTTACGTCACAAATCTAATCCAACCCAATTCAATGTGTCAAATCTGTTGTACAATGAAGCATGATAATACCGTGGGTTCCACGTATTATTTTAAAAGAAAAATCATATATAAGACGAAGCACATTACCACAAATTTTCCATAAACTTTCGGTTCACCACATGTTCTTATGAATGAACGATTAATTCTAAAGAATTTTGTTATATGGCCAATCGTCATATCATGTTCAAATACGAACATGTTAAAAGTTATCCCAGGTATAACTATTAATATTTGCAAAAATGAACAAGTATACATATATATGAATTAATAATAATCTATCTATTATATATAAATAGGTTTGTAACTAAATATTCAGCGATTATTTAAGAAAGTATAAGTTAAATATTGAACAAATATAAACATATAACAGAATAGATGAAAAAAAGACGCAAATCTATCTTAATTTGGTAACCTACTAGTTCGTATGATTTATATATTTGTTCATGTTGGTACGAACCATTAGATTATTTGATTATTTGCTTATTGTCTTATCTCTTAATTATTATTTTTCCCGGGAATGCCGTTGTTTTACATACAGTAAATTGCTAATGAAAATTTGAAGTATGCATAACAATATAGAAACACCAATACAAATCTCGTTGACAAGTTTATTCATCAAATTAGCAATACCAAAAAGAATATTAGCTATTAATTGTACAATGTACATTAACACTAAACAGTTTAATTCTTTACAATTCACCCCATAATTATTGAAAATGTATTATATAAGGCTTTAATCAATTTAAAATGTGTTTTTTTCATCTATATGGCAAGCATCATATTCATGAATTAAAGAGGGAATTAAACACCGTTAACAAATTCAAAGACAACTCCTTAAAGTGCATACATTAATACAACCAAATTGACAGAACACCAAGAATTGTTGAAGAGCATCAACGGAAATAAAACAAAAAACAAAAAAAAACACTAAATCTTAGAGAAAGAGCCGATATAACACCTTGGTAGGTTCGAAGAAGATCGAGCCTATCCGCCGTTCCATGACTTGCCGGTTCAACCCCATAGCTTTAGTCAGGCCGGTTTGAAGAATCATCTTACCATCATAACCACCGGTTCCATGACTTGCCGGAGTGAACTTTGTATTTGCTGAAGCTTCTATGGAAGCTTAGCTCAAACTCCCCATTTGGTTTAAACCTTTTGAGTTTGATCCAATTTAAGGAGATGATGATTAAGCTTCAATGGCTAAAAAATGGGGAGAGAGAGTCTATGTCTTCCTACTTCTTGTCATTATATAGCATTTTCGTTGTCAAAAAAGAAAAAAAATAAGCATTTTTTCCTTATTCTTTTGACGGTGAAAGAGAGAGAAACTGACACCAAAATATTCACTTCAATGCTTCTCGATTAACATTGATAATACGATGCTTTTGATATTGAAAACAAAAAATTTACTTAAATTACAAAGAATGTTTATTTTAAATTTGTCTTCTTGATTACGACAGTAAGATTGTCTTTTCCATTATCAAATCCAAAACATCTGATCATTTATATATTCTCAAAACAATATTTTGCTCCAATAATACATTTAATTGAGATATATCATTTTCCCGTCTTGCTATAATTCAGCATACAAATATTTTTTATCAAAAGAATATTTTATGTCCAACCTTAAGGTCAGAACGGATTGATAATTTTCTATGTCGAGATTCGAATTGAAATCATGACCGGTTAATATTTCTTCTTAAAATTCTTTGAAAACTAAACTATTGCTTCTGTCAAATGTTAATAAAAAGGATACAAAATGAAATGTTTTTTGTTAAATGTTTTGGCACGTAAACTAAAGTATGTATATGTACCTTTTATTTTGTTGTGACTTTTGGTTAAAAGAAACCATTTATGTTCTTTAACGACGTGTAACTTTTTGTTTTAAGTGGGAGGAGTTACCTGACAATAGTACACCTGACTAGATTTCCACCAATTATGCTTAACTCCTACGCACGCTGCAATATACTGCTCCGGTTACAATTATTGGAGATAACAGTATAGAAAGGTAAAAACACCTTATTTACTATAGTACTATAATATAAAAAAGCTAAAACTGATAATCTAGACTGCGAAACCAATAATAAGTCTAGACAAAGTACTGTTTACAATTATTAATCAAGACTGCACGACCAATGATAAAGTCTCGAGTGCATGGGAGGGACCCCAAGTCCACAACCAATCGTTTTAATATTGTTGGATCAACTGCCTATTTGTCTATTTTCAATTGGTGACTCATCTTTTAATTAATTTATTTTGTATTTTCATACTTTGCTTTGAATATTTCTACGAAATTCTGACTCTGTGTCCACTAAGTCACAGGTGGCTTTTAGAACATGTAAAAAAAGCATAAAGTAATTTCACTATTAGCTCTTCTCCAAATATTGAAAAAACTTTTAGTGACAGAAAATAATTTTCAAAAGTTAGTCATGTTATTTGGGAATATTTTATTACAAGAAAAGAGTTGATAATATAATCAGAAAACAAGAGAGATTTTAGAAAGAAATAGGAAGAAAATAATATTTTGTTGTTGAAATTTAATTAATTGGTCACTATTGATAGCAATACAATCCTTTTTACTTGTATATTCTCTGTTTGTTTCAAAATAAAAAAAAATTGGACAAAATTAAAAAGATTCAAAATATAGTTTTATTAAAAGTATTATAAAATGTAAATTAAAAATGATTTAATCAGTTATAGCAAAAACTATAAACTATAATTAGTTACAGTTTTTGATAAAGTTAAAGTATACTAAAAGTAAAAACAAACTACATTTCTGAAAAAAAACAAAATTTATTTTCTAAAACACTACAATTTGAAATGGAGGAGTTTTGTTTAAGTTTACCTTTATATTTATCACTGATTTGTGTTTCTCTAAGATGATTTCAAATTAAAGAGACAATTTGAAAATTACCTTGTTTATGATTTAAAATTTGTCATACATCTCTATTTTTACTTTTTAAAAACTATATTTTCCCATATGCGATAAGTCATTTTTATTCTACTATTAGTTAAAAAATACAATAATTAAATTTAAAATTCGAAATATTAGTATTATTAATTTTTTTAGTATTTATTAAAGATAAACACAGTTTTCAGATAAATAAAATGTTGAGATAAATATATGTTATTTTAATTCAATTAAAAGAGATAAATACATATTAATAGTTTAAAGTTTTTAACATCTGAATTTGTTTTTAAATTTATCTATACTTTCCTATATATGTTGAGTTATTTTTATCTTGTTATTAATTATAAATTATAATAACCAAACTTAAAATTCAAAAATATTATAACTATCAAATTATTAGTATTTATATTTGTTAAATAAAAATTAAGATAAATATGTTATTTCAACCAAAATATAGAAAAGTACATAGTAATATTTTAACTTTTATCTCTACAAAATCTTAGTTTTAAATATTTATATAAAAATGACTATTGAAAATTTTTATCTGTTTTAAAAAAAATTATTAATTAAAACTCTCAATTTAAATAAAATAATTTAATCATTTTATTTATGAATAAGTGTATTCTTCAAAAAAATAAAAGGAATGTGTAGTTCTCAAATTACAAACTCATGATAATATAGTTTTCCAAATTTCCTCAATTATAAAGGCAGTCTCAACATTTAAGTGGCTCATATTAGGTAAATTATAGTATTTAAAATGTAAAATATTTCAGAAAATATTTGCAGGCTACTTCCCCACTCCTCTGACTTCGCTCTAGAAGAATTGTCCAAACAATCCTACTAAAAATAATTAATATCTCATCAATTTGATTACCTAAAAAAGAATTATTTATTAACTTGAAAACTAGTTAAGCAAAAGAGTGGGACACGTCAATAAATCAATGAATGAATATTATGATCCACATTTACTTTTAACATAAGCTTTTAGAAAGCATAGCTTCGTATACGAAATGGAATCCTACCATTGGTAGTGGTCGCAGTAATGAGATGATATCTTATTATGAGATAATTCTGTCTAATCCGATCCTGGTAGGCCATACTACAAATCTAGTTTTGAATTATAGTCCGAGAATAATGTGGAAAAATCTATCGTAAGCTGCAAAAAATAAAGGAAAAATGACGGGGTTGTTAGGTTCGGTTTAGTTCGGTCTTGACTCTTGACATATCATAATTTTAGTACTATTTTGTAAACTAATGCCTTGGCGTGTCTCATAAGTGAAATCCAATCCATGAAGGCAAGACGGCAAGTCAGGGTAAATTACAAATTAATAAAATTTTCTAGCTAAACATGTCTGTCTGAGTTACATCAAGTATGCAAGTATACTTGGCATTTGGCAAAGTCAATAAAACTTAAAATAAGGTAGTAATAAAAACGGTTAAACCTAGAGTGGAACGTTATGAAAATATCTCGTGTACGTCTGGTTCACAATAGAAATGCACCCTTACATGATATTTATAGAGTTGTCAAGAAAACAAGATTTTTCCATGTCAAAAGTCCAATAGACAAACAGCAATACCAAGTAATTAGAAACAATAAGCATTACTATAAAACTGAACATTCTAAGTACTATAATTACTGCACAACGAGTGATATTGTCATACAATTCTTTTACCAAATTAACAGGTAACTAAAACAAAATCCAACCGAAAATTTATATAAAAAAAAGTTAAAAATACCTTTCTCTGCCTCTTTCTCTCAAAATACACTACAAATAATAATTCATACCTACTTTTATCAAACAAATATGAGGAATATTTAACATCACGACAGGGCTACGACAGTTCTTCCTCAAGAACGAGTAAGCCACATCTATCACCAACTGTTTCGCAAATGCCGAGCTCCTTTTCGCCTTCACGTGACCATGCCCGACTATATAAGCCACTTCAGCATCTTTAGCCTCAACCAAGTCAAACAACTCTTCCTTCACTTGGGGGTGTCTGAACGTTGTATCCATCGGCCTAAACTGAAATCTCCTCCTCAAGCTCAGCTTCGGAAGCTCTTGCTCGTATTCCGCTTTCAGTCTCTTCAGCACCGGAGATTTGCTACTAGTCACAGTCGTCTGAGACCTCGAGCTGCTGCTTCCCGCTATGTTGAGGTCTGATATTGACCGAGACAGTCTTGTCCCGAACTTGTTTGAGGTTTTAACAACCGCAAGCCGACCGTCAACAGAACGGTCTGCATGTGATGCTGAGCCTTCGGATTCCAGCTGGATAAACTCGGCAATGCTATCGACGAGCTCGTCTTCAAAGTCGTCTCCGTTATTGTTCACGTCTTTGTATCCCGTTCGGATTATGCAGCGGTACATTCTGTACGTCTTCGGACCGACTCGGCCTATAAGGTATCGTTCTTTCTGCGGTATGTAAGGGATAGGGACGGTTTTGCAGCAGACAAAGACAACCACTTGGTAGAACGCTGGTAAGTCGGTTAGGAAGTGAGTGAACGTGGCCGGGACACCGCTTGCTAGCTCGGTATAGATTAGACCGATCCCAGGGACTTTGATGATCCCGAGGCTCGGGCCAAGAGTGAGGATTGTTTTCATGGGGACTTTGTTGTGTTGGTCGTATATGTACTTCCTCCGGTTTCCGTAGTGCCAGACATATGTGGTGAAGGTGAAGACTAGAGAAAGAACGATAGTGATCCATCCACCGTTTGGAATCTTGGCCCAAGAGGATGCTACAAAGACGAGTTCGATGGTCCCAAATAAGACGATGAAGAGTATGGAGAAGACAAGATGACGATTCCAAACGAAGTTTATGATTAGAGGCATCAGCCACGTCGTCACAAACGCCAGACTCATGCAAGCAAGTCCTGGTGAAAACCAGTAAGACAAAAGAGTTTTAACAATAACAAACTCTTGTTGGGTTGTTGATGAAATAAAGACTTTTTGAGTATTGAAGGAACTTTACCAAAAGCAAAAGCTATGTGTGTAGTATCTCGGAAACCAATGGTGACGGCGAGGGTGAGGATCATGAGGAGCCAGTTGATCTCAGGTATGTAGATTTGACCGAGGACCCATATTGGTTTGTGAACAATCTTCACACGAGGGAAACATCCCAAAGCATAGCATTGTTTGACAATTGAGAAAGTTGCAAATATGACGGCTTGGCTAGCAACCATTGCAGCCAGCATCGCCATCATCAGAACCGGCCAGAAAAATGGATCTGAACATCAAGAGGAAAAAGCATAACGACAATATCATATAACATGTTACACAATGTCAAAGGGAGGCATATACAATATCGTATTATGCAAATAACCAAATGCTAAGACTTTGCATACACAGCAGAGCCACAACATAGAAACTCGTACCAGTAACAAAAAAAGAGACTTAGCTAGACCAAACGCTTACCTGGAATGGAGTCATAGAAGCTAGTGGGAAGAGCAGAAAAATTCTTTGATAAAAACGCAGCTTGACCCATGTACTGAAGCACCAGACATGGGTACACAACACAACAAAATGCAAACTGCAAAAAGGCACGAGATTGCAAAATGTTACAGTCCCTTTTATTTTGTCACCAAACAAAAAAAATCAACTAAGTGAACCGGAACAAGGAAATGTATCAACAAATAGAGCCTGTCCGTCTCAGCAATATAGAATCCAAATCTTGATGCTTTCTAAGCTACTACTTTCTATTATACGATGGTGTTGCTAAAGAAAAGTATCTCCACGAGGTTTATCGCTTATGTTACCACGTTTAAGTTACCAGATAAGCTTCACAACGTACCCTTATAGATGTAGCTGAAAATTGGCCAAGCTCAGCAAATATAGCTTCCGTTCCTGAAGTTCCAAAAATTTACAAGATGGAACAAAGTTTAGCACAGAATAACTGAGTGAACTTTCAGTACATAAATGTATAATATTGTACCTGTGATGCATAGAAGAATGCCTCCAAGGGACAACCACCCATCTTTACCAGTGTCTCTAAAGAACTTATAAATATAGTATGGAGACAAAGCTTTGTATACGCTAGGATTCCATTTAAAAATATTGTACAGTCCAACAGTTGCAATCGAGAACAACCACAAAATCATGATAGGTGCAAATAAGAAGGCGACTTTGTTAGTTCCACGGTGCTGCAGAACGAAAAGTCCAACGAGCAGTGCGCATGCTATCATAACCACAGTACCTGGACAAAGCAAGAAAAATAATAAGAAATGTCTATAAGCTGGAAACCGTAACTGCGCAATAGAACTTGCAACATTGCTTACTGTGCTTCAAACTTGTTTTGGCCACAAGTCCATCAATAGAGGAAGAAACTGCAAGAAAAGTAAACAACTAGATGATAAAGTGTTCACAAGGGTATCATAAGGCTAAACAGAACCAAGACAGAAAGCTGTCCTCTTTACCCGAAATTGCAGGTGTAAGGACACCAATGGTAATGACCATTGAAGTACCAACCAAAACTAAGAGAAGCAAAGCTGTTTTCGATCTTTTATTCCGTTCTATAAGCCTTTTGAAAGTAGAAGAAGGCAAAATCCTGTTTGCATCACCAGGGCCATAGTAAGTAGATATTTCCTCATCAGCAGCTTGCTGATTCAGAAGCAAAGAAAATCTCGCGTGTCTGCACAGCAAAGCATACAACGCAAATATTCCTCCTGCAAACCAAAAAAAAAATCCACAACGGTTATGAATGTTTAAGTATAAGGAAGAAAATGAACCAATGTACCATACCTTCACCATTGTCGTCTCCATTTAATACAAAAACCATGTATTTGATGAGTGAAAGGAGAGTTATGGTCCAAAATATCAAAGAAAACGCTCCGAATATTGTATCTTCAGTTTGGTGATGACTCAATCCTCCATAGAATGTACATTTATACACATAGAGAGGAGAGATGCTCAAATCTCCAAATGCTAGACCAAAACTCTGATATGCTAAGAGGAGAACATGATTACACCTGTTTCTCCTATCAACCTGGTTCAAGATACAACAAAACCAGTCAAAAAGAAATGAGTGATACACACATCAATGAATGCTCTCATATTTGCCTAAGAAATCTGAAACTATACGTAAGAGCATGGTGCATAGTTCAGAAAAATCATTACGGGTAAACTGTCTTCGAAAATCAACAAGATTTGGTGTTTGAAATAAGATGTATGAAGGTGCAATAAAATCAACACGTAATAGTCATTTACGTTTCTCTTCAGACAAAGCTAGGGTTTAAAACTGTGATAGATTCAGGCACACGCAGCGATAGAAAGAAGAGAATCAAAGTAAGTAGTAATATACCATGGTTTGTCGTCGGATGTAGCGTCGCTACGGCCTACGGGAAGGATCTTTGCGAGAAAGAGCTTTGATCTCTTGGAAAACAAAACCAAAAGAAAAGTGAAGACTATATCATTTGGTTATTTATCTTGTTTTCGATACAATCAAGAAGGAATAACAAAGGTCGATCCAATCCAAAATACCTCGCGGACCTTCCTCCTTCCTTTTCTTCGGTTGAATATTTGAAATGTGCCTTTGTACGTATGTGCTTCTTTCAGTTGCTGGTTCTTTGGTGGGACCTATAAGATAATTGTGTTATCTTATTATGAAAACCTTTACAATCTATATATACTCGTACAAGAGAACATAAGAGAATCTAGGTAAGATCTACAATATGGAAAATATACATAAAAGGTTATACATAAGAATATATGAAATATATGGCATATATCTCCAATAGGCCCCCTCAAGATGGACCGCGAGACGCGAGACCAATCTTGGAAAACAGATCCACGAAACGAGTACGAGGTAGGGGCTTATTAAGAGCATCGGCTAATTGATCACCCGACGAAATGTGAGACACTCGAAGGGAACCATTCTGGACCTGTTCTCGAACATAATGATAATCAATTGCCAAATGCTTCATTCGAGAGTGAAAGACTGGATTGGCACTGAGATAAGTAGCACCAATATTATCACAATAAAGAACCGGAGGGATGTTGAACGGAACACGCATTTCCTTAAGTAAGGTACCAACCCAACGAATCTCAGCAGCAGCAGCAGTGAGCGCTCGATACTCGGCCTCTGTAGAGGAGCGAGCAACACCTGTTTGTTTCTTCGCAGACCAAGAGATGGGATGACTGCCAAAGAAAACAACATAAGCACCGGTTGAGGTATAGTCATCCTTGTTACCTGCCCACTCAGCATCAGAGAAGGCATGAAGAGAGAGGGAGAGCGTTGGAGCATTCTTGCGAGCAAAGAAAGTTCCGGCAGTAGGAGTACCAGCAAGGTACCGGAGGACACGCTTGGCAGCTCCCCAATGAATGGTAGTGGGGCAGTGCATAAACTGGGAGAGCTTGTTAACAGCGAAGGAGATATCAGGGCGAGTGAAGCCCAGATACTACAGACTGCCAACAACAGCACGATATTCTGAACCATCTTTGAGAGGCACACCATCGCGTAATGACAGAGACGTGGTAGAACTCATCGGAGTGGGAACAGCCTTAGCACCAATCATGTTAGTACGATGAGGAAGATCCAGAATATACTTGCGTTGAGAGAGCAAGAGGCCATTGGCATTGCGAACAACTTCAAAACCAAGAAAATAGGAGAGTTCACCGTGATCCTTAAGAGCAAAACGCTTGGAGAGAGCATCAATAACAACTTGAACAGCTTTGGGATTAGAACCAGTAACAATAATATCGTCAACATAAACCAAAATGTATACTGGACCAGAGGCTCCAAACCGAAAGAACAGAGAAGCATCACTCAAAGAGTTTCCAAAGCCGAGTGAAAGCAAAAAGTTGTGCAGTTCTATGTACCAAGCCCGTGGGGCTTGTTTAAGGCCGTAAATAGCTTTTCGCAACTTGCAGACGTGGTGGGGTCGGTCTTTGTCAACAAAACCAACGGGCTGCTTCATGTAGACCTCCTCGGTAAGAGTACCTTGAAGAAATGCGTTGTTTACATCGAGTTGGCGAAGAGGCCAATCACCTGAGACAGCCAGACCAAGTACCAGACGTATAGTGGGAGCTTTAACTACGGGACTGAAGGTTTCTTGATAGTCTACGCCAGGTCGCTGGTGAAAGCCTTTAGCTACAAGGCGAGATTTGAACTTGTCAACTGTTCCATCAGGCCGAAATTTGGTGCGAAAGACCCACTTGCTGCCAACGAGATTAGTTGCTTGTTCCGATGGTACCAAATCTCAAGAATGATACCGAATCTGAGCATCAAACTCATCGCTCATGACGCGATTCCATCGTTTGTCTGCAAGTGCTTGTGCTACCGTATGTGGCTCCATGGTGTCAAGAACTGCAGCAGAGAAAGCATATTTGATATTCGGCTTGCGAATGTTGTTCTTGAGTCGCGTCACCATCTGATGTTGATTCACGGGAGGTGGAGCAGGAGCTGGTTCAAGAACTGTAGGAGATGAACCTGATGCAGACGATGGTGATGATGTGATGGAAGGAGATGAGTTTGGCGAAGCAGATGCAGAGAAAGGCGTAACTGGTGTCGGTACAGGTGATGGTGCTGGCGCCGGAAACAAAGTCACAGGCAGAGGTAGTGTTCCTGCAGGTGGACTGCGGCAGCTGTCAAGTGGAGTTACAGTCGGAATCCAAGGGATTTCAGACTCTTCTGGCACAGATGAGGGAAGAGTGGGAAGCGAGGTAAGGTTAGGAAAGGGAAGGACATCCTCACAGAATTGGACATGACGAGAAACATAGACTCGAGATGAAGATGGGTTAAAACAGAGATAAGCACTTTGGGTGAGAGAGTAACCAAGGAAGACACAAGGAGCTGAACGAGGGGCTAGTTTGTGGTCGGTATAAGGACGGAGCCAAGGGTAACATAAGCAGCCAAAAACCTTAAGACGAGAATAATTTGGAGATGTGAGGAAAAGACGAGAGTAAGGAGAGTCCATGTTAAGGACCTTGGTTGGCATTCGGTTGATGAGAAAGACTGCTGTTGCAAAAGCATAAGTCCAGAAGGTGGTTGGTATACTGGCATGAGAAAGAAGGGCAAGCCCTGTTTCAACAATGTGTCTATGGCGTCTCTCAGACATGCCATTATGCTCGGGGGTGTGAGAAGGAGTAGTAAGATGAGAGATGCCGTGAGAGATGCCGTGAGAGGCAAGAAAGGAGGCTAGAGCTATGTATTCACCACCATTGTCCGAATAAAGTGTACGGATACGATGGCGAAACTGTGTTTCAACTAAGGCTTTGAACTTGATGAAAGTAGAAGCAACTTGAAATTTAAGTTTGAGGGGGAAGAACCATATATACCGAGTGTAGTGGTCAGCGAAAAGGAGATAATATTTGTAGCCATCTTTAGAGATAACATGGGACATCCAAACATCAGAGAAAAGAATATGAAGGGGATGAGTAGATGTAATCGAGGATTCAGAAAAAGGAATTTTATGGCTTTTATTAATAAAACAAGAATTGCATGGAACCTCATTAGTAGAAGAAAACACAAGAGAAGGAGACAAACGAGAAGCAATCTTTTGTAAAACAGGAAAAGCAGGGTGGCCTAGTCTATGGTGCCATTGAGAGATAGCAGTTTTTGTGGCCGAGAAGACTCTAGCATAGCATGCCGCAGGCCACTCATAGGAATCATTTTTGACCGGAGCCGTGAGAAGAGGTGTTCCCGTGCTCAGCTCCTTCACCTGAAACATGTGAGGAAAGAATTCCACCGAGGTTTGATTAGTATTACAGAATTTATGAACCGAGATCAGATTCTTCTGCATAGCGGGTACATAAAGAACATTGTTGAGTTTAAGAGATTTAGTAGTAGTAGGTAGAGAGAGGGAACCAGTGCGGATGATCGGTAGATCAGATCCATTGCCAATAATGACAGAGTCATGACCTGTGTAGGGTTGGTGAAGCGAGAGGTTGCTTAAGTCAGAGGTGATGTGATGAGTAGCACCTGAGTCCATGAGCCAATTGTCTGGTGGTGTAGGAAGCAAGCCTGCTGGATTGGCACTTGGTCTCCACGGTTGAGAGGAAATTCCATAGGGTTGCTGTTGAGACTGAGCAACCACACGGAAAGATGGACACCTCTGGGCACTGTGACCTTGAACCCCGCAAGCTTGACATTTACCAAGGTACGGACGGTGGTTGTTGTTGGTGAAGCTTTCATTGTTGCGAGAACGAGAGTTGTTGTTAGGCTGCGACCTCCAGTTGTTGTTAGTGGTATTGGTGTGACCTCTGTTGTTGTAAACTGCAGGGTTGGCAGTGATAGGGAAGTTTGGAGTCGTTGGTTGTTCACAGAGGAGGATAACTTCTCGGTTGAGCAGTTTTCCCGTGAGTTCAGAGAAAGAGATGAGATGGTCTCTTCCGTTGGTTGCATCAACCTCAGGCTTGTATTCCTCAGGTAGTCCAGCAAAGATCTGCTCAATAAGATCTTCTTGATCCATCGGTTTGCCTAAGAGAGCTAACTCATCAGCTTTTGTCTTCATCAGACGCATGTATTCACTGATGGTTTTGGAACCTTTGGTACAGCTCTTGATTTGAAAACGGAGCTGACGGATGTGTCCTCGTGACGGAGTACCAAACACATCGGACAGGATCTTCCAAACTTCATGTGTGGAGTTTGCACTGGCAACGAGTGGTTGAATCGAAAGAGAGATTGCGCCAAGAAGGGCACTGTAGAGAAGTCTGTATTGACGTCTCCAAGGGCCATAGGCTGGGTTAGGTTGCGATTCACCTTTGTCGAGTATGGTAGCAGCTGGTGTGTGGGCTGATAAGGTCAGGAATCCATGGAGTTCATGGCCTTCAAGAAGAGCTTGAACTTGACGATGCCACATGAGGTAGTTGGTGTTGTCAAGCTTAGTGATGTTTCCCATGTTCACCATGAGCAAGGTGCTCTGAGGGTTGGTGGAATCATAGACAGCCGTGCGGCTGGTGACGGAGGCAGCGGGAGAATCCTCGAGAGACATGGGGACATAGAGAGTAGAGAATTGCAGAAAAGAAGAGTAGAACGAAGAAGGAGAAGAAAAATTTAGGTATTATAGATCGTATGCTCTGATACCATATAAGATAATTGTGTTATCTTATTATGAAAACCTTTACAATCTATATATACTCGTACAAGAGAGCATAGGAGAATCTAGGTAAGATCTACAATATGGAAAATATACATAAGAGGTTATACATAAGAATATATGAAATATATATGGCATATATCTCCAATAGGACATGTCCTCTAGTTACTTTTTCCTTGTAATTCATTTGGTGCATCCATGTCTATTGTGAAATGATTTTGAAAAAATAGATCTTTTTTATTTCTTATTTTTAATATAATTGATTAAAAACATTAATTTTAATAAAAGCAATGATAATTCTTTGTTAAACAAAACTAAATGCCCATTTATAAAAAGAAACTTGCTCAAGCCCCCTCTACTCCAAAGACAAAGAAGATAAAGAATAAAAAGACATTTGGAAATTTAATATCAACAATGAAACTCAAGTTTAAAATACTCGACGGAACTACAGACAATCTACATTCATCACCTACCACTTGATAAACGTTGGGCCCTGTTTATTTTACACATTTATTCATAACTATTCTTGGCTAAATTTTACTTTAATATAACAATTATACTTACCAGCCAAAATGGTGATTGCTTGTTAATTGATCTTTAATATTATTTTGTTGTTGTTGACAATCCAGTTTATTTTAGAATCCAACATGTAAATCGTTGAATTTTTTTAGATATAATCGAAATGCAGCATGAAATAGCTAATGTTTTAATTATTTAGATTTCTTTAACAGACATTTCATGTGGAAAATGTTCATATTTTACCATATAAAAAAACTCAAATTTCAAAACTTTACTCTGGGATTTTTGCTTACCCGCATGTCAAACTTAAACTTCAAAACTCAGATTTTTTCTTTTGATCTCTTCAATAAGAAAAGTTATTAAACAAGAAAAAATTAATATCAATACCTAACTAAGCTTATATTTTCTTTTTTTATTAAAATTATAAAAATACATTACATCTAATATTAATGACTGATCATAATTTTAAAACTAGGAATAATAAATAAACCCACCATTAAATTTTTTTATTATAAAATTAGGTTTGAAATACATTCAATTAAATAACTTTGTGAACTAAATTAATATCATCAACATAAAAGAGTAAAAAAAATAATTTAATAAAAAAAAGAGAAGGTGGTAAAGGCATAGTATAACTGATTTTGTGTAAAATCTTAAATATGAATTACAACGTAAACAATCTAAGTTATATGCAAGAAGAGTATTTTGAGCAAAATACTACCCGCACAAGCAGCTCCTGGATGCCGAAGTCAAAGCTAACTCTAGATTAACCTGGCACAGCATCATAAAAGGTAATGCTCTCATATCTAAGGAGATTCGGTGGTTGTTGGAGATGGATTTAGCACCATCCCACAAGGCCCATCCTGAATTGACATCGGCCCAGTTTACGAATTGAAGACTTAACCCGGCCCATCTCGTCGACTATCCAAACAGGAAAGGTCCGAGCAGGCCCGAAGGGAAAAAGGAAATTATAATGGAAA
>KE155721.1:15972-28428 GCA_000411075.1 Sisymbrium irio | reverse complement strand
AAATCACGTTTTCCTGCTAAAACCGGAAAACCCCATATTTTTATTTATGATTGTTTCATTTATAATTAAATATATTTTTAAAAATTTAATTTCATTTTTAAATATAGTTATATGTATGTTTAGATTAAAAAGGAAAATTACGGGTTTTTGGTCATTTGTCATAAAATTCATCAAATACAAAATTCAGAACACAAATCGAACATAAACTACATCGAAATACGATTTCCAAATGTATGATACAAAAATTCTAGAATCACGAATAAACGACGTCTGGTTACTACATCCAACTACTGCATTTAATGTTGCGTCTGGATTTTTCATCCAGTTCACCAAACGAACAGGGCCAGAGTTTCACAGTGAATGTTCCAATGAGTTTCTTTCAAGAAGAGAGAGATTTCAATTTGACTCAGCTGGAAAGTGTTTTAAGAAAAGGGTTCGAGGTGAAAGTGGAGATAGATGATATAAATTGTCAAGATTGTTCGTCCTCCGGTGGAATATGCAGCTTCACTGGCTCCACACAAGTTTGCTGCAAGACAAAGTTACCCTCAGGAGTAAGCTGTGAACCAAAGCGTCAACGTAGCGGTAGGTTTCTCATACATCAACCCTTCAGCTTTGTTTGAGTGACCTCCAAGGCAACAAAATGAGAATACAATGAACAAGAACAGTGTATCTCTGTACTCTAAATACATTTAATTATGTGGATGTTATTTGTGAACCCCTCTTGTGTTTTCACAGCTGATGAGCTTCGCGGCCTCTGCAGTACCTCGTTTATCTGCGGCAATCAAAACAATCTCTTGTACCCTTTTTGGATTCCTGGGAGAGAAGAATGTGGCCATCCTGACTTCAAGCTCAGCTGTATCGGAGGATTCGCAGAGCTTAGCATCTCCTCCGTGAAGTTCAGAATCTTAGAGGCGAACTATACATCTCGTATCATACGACTTGCCAGACCTGAATATATAGGCCACCTTTGTTCCCGACCCCAAGATCCTTCAAATGCGCTATTCGACCAAAACGTCCTTCTATTTACACCTGACACCATGCTGCTAACAATTTATTACCACTGCCGAGACTTCTCATTTTCTACGCCTGTTTACGATCCTACTTACTTCAGAGAGCTTGATTGTGATGATGAAGAAGGAAGAAGTTACTATGTGACGAGAAACCTCTCGTCCCCTTTACTTGACGGAGTCAGAGACCTTTTGAGGAGCCTCAGGGCATTGTGCGTAACAAACGTCAGTATTCCTGCGTCCGGACCTACGTTGAGCACACTACAGAGATTTCAGACTTCAGATCATCTGAAGAAGGCGCTGGAAGAAGGTTTTGAACTTGGAGTTAACCGTGAATGTTCCATTAGTGCATAGACTCTAGGGGAGCTTGTGGATATAATCAGACCACAAGAAGTTTCGTGTGTTACTGTAACAATGGGCATCATAGCCGTACTTGCAGTTCTGGAAAGAGGAGTCATGGTAAATTGTTGTCTTCTCTCTTGTTAGTTCCATATTATAATCTGCTCCATGCTGACAAATTTTACTTTTTCTTGGCTCTACAGGGAAAAAAAAATATAATTGGTTAGTTTTCTGATTGAATTTAAACTGTTTTTGATCTTCCAATGAAACAAAATAAGTGAATTAAATTTATCATATTTCTTTGTTTCTCAGGTTCGAGCTTACTAGTAGCGGGTTTTCTTGTGATCCTGGTCATACTAACATTTTTTCTCCGAAAGAGAAAAGCATCACATGACAACAGAAAAAAACAATCTAAAGACCCTCATTCCACTCAAACACTACACTTATGCACAAGTGAAAAGAATTACAAACTCATTTGCGGAAGTGGTTGGGGAAGGAGGATTTGGAACTGTCTATAGAGGAAGCCTTACTGAAGGTAGTATGGTGGCTGTGAAGGTCTTGAAAGATTCAAAGTGTAATGGTGAAGATTTCATTAACGAAGTTGTGAGCATAAGCAAAACTTCTCATGTTAACATTGTTTCCCTGCTTGGATTCTGCTCCGAAGGTTCCAAGAGAGCTATTGTTTATGAACTTTTGGAAAATGGGTCTCTTGATAAGTTCATCTCACGCAACGCTTCAATGAGCAGGGATTGGATGGCACTGTATGGGATCGCGTTAGGTGTTGCTCGTGGTCTAGAGTACTTGCACTATGGCTGCAAAACAAGGATAGTGCATTTTGGTATTAAACCTCAAAACGTATTGTTGGATGAAGATCTTTGTCCCAAAGTGTCTGATTTCGGACTTGCTAAAGTCTGCAAGAAGAAAGAGAGCATCATGTCACTGCTAGACATGAGAGGGACGATAGGCTACATTGCACCAGAGATGATCTCCAGAGTTTATGGGAGTGTGTCTCGTAAGTCGGATGTATACAGCTATGGAATGTTGGTCCTCGAAATGATAGGAGCAAGGAACCAAACATCTACAGAAAACTGTGCATCTAACACAAGCTCGATGTACTTTCCAGAATGGATCTATAAGGATCTTGAGAAGGGAGACGATGAAAGGCTTGTCCGTAATAGAATCCGCAATGAAGAAGAGGTGATAGCAAAGAAGATGACATTGGTAGGTTTATGGTGTATTCAGTCTTCCCCATCAGATCGCCCAGCGATGAACAGAGTAGTGGAGATGATGGAAGGAAGTGTGCATGATCTTGAAGTCCCTCCTAGGCCTGTTTTGCAAAATCCAACGGCGCCTCTTTCCGAATCTTCTTGGATTTCAGAGGAGAAAGCAGAGAGAGATTCTAACTAACAACCTTATCGCTTAGTTAATCAGTAGTTCTATTGTAAGATTTACACAGTCGTTAGCATACAATTCAACCAATAAATCATACTATAAAACTGTGTCTCTCTCTAACAGACTAGTTATCACATATTATTCTCTTCTTGATTCTATCTCCTCCTCTTTTCATCGATGTTTGACTCAGCCTCTGCAGCACTCCATTTAGTTTCAGATATCTTCAGAATCTCTTGTGAGATATAAAGAGATCATTATGTTGCTACTGGAAAACAAGAGGAACTGTTAAGTTTGACCCGACTCAAGTGTTCTTGTTCTAGTTAACACAAAGCTGAGAATGAACATAGAGAAAGTGAGTTGCAGAAAACGTAAATGGGCAGACGGGAGTTCAGCTAAACCAAAATGGAATGAAGCCTACATGTCACCACCAAGAATCATCTTGGAATCCTACTAGAACTTATGTTAGAGACTAGTTGGAAAGGAGAAAGATAAGCGTAAAGAGTATCTGATATAAAGACAAGTCCTGAAACAGAAACTCATTGTCCTAATCAAAGACATTTAAAAATTAACACCAAACAAAAAGACGTAAGTATATTAAGTATTTACTAATCTAGTACATGCACCGTAAAAAACTTTGATCGACTCAAATGTAGCAGGAAAATAAAATGGAATATAACTTCTTTGTAGAAGTCATCGAAGCTTGTAACGAGTTTTCTTCATGCATATGTTTATGATAAAAAAAAATGATATAGCCACGGATAAATTTGTGTGTATATAAATCTGATGAAATAACCTAGTTTCTTCTTCGTCTTTTGTCTTCTTTGTTCCGCTTCTCTCCTCCGATCGAGACAAAGCTGCTGTCTCTTTAACCCATCGCGTTGACTTCTCCGCCAAGGTTTGCCGCACTGTCTCTCACTCTTTCTGATTCTAATACATTTTAGTTTTTATATAACTTTTCTATGCAATTCAAGATTGAGAAGAGAAAAAAAAGTTTGCAATGATTTGTTGAATACCGTTTTGGAATTCTGGTATATGTATACAATAGGTTGATAGATTGAACTACTATTACAGTTGATCAATAGTTCACCTCAAGATGATACATCACACATCCCCGTCTGTAAAGCCTTTTGTAATATCAATTTCTTTTAAAGGACCCAAATGTCTCTCAAATTTTTAACAGTTAAATTTTCCAACCGAACCAAGTTTGAAAATCACTCAAATTCTCAACAGCTAAGTTTCAGCAGTTTCCGTTAATCCGGTTAATTAACACCGAATCCCCCGTTTTATATTTAAAACCGAAACTGATTCGCATAAATTAACCGAAGGTGACAAAAAAAATATCCAAAAAGGTTAACCAAGCCCCGTTTTTGGTGTGAACATGGTTGAAGCCCATAGCTTCAGCTTCTCTCCGCCATTTGGTTAATTAACTCAAGGAAAATATCTATTGGGCCTTGAAGATGTATAAGCCCATTTTAAAATTGGGTGTCTATCTATTGACCCCCATAAATCGTTTGTAAATGGCGTGATTATTTAACCAAATGAGAAAAAACGCACTTTGAGAAGTCAAAAATAATAATTTTCGCTTTTACGTATTAATGACCGTTAGATCGAGGATCTTTTGGACCCCACACGAGAAAAGAAAAAAATAAGACCGTTACAGAAGTAAAAAAGGCAATAAGGGTAGAATCGTCATAAATCAAAATGTTCAAAGTAAGCGTCTCCTCCTCTCTCTCTCTCTCTTTCAATCTGACCGTTACGAACAAAACACAAAAAGCCGTAAAGTCAAAATCCAAAGAAAGAACACAAAAATCAAATCTTTGTAAGGAAGAAGAAGAAGACGAAACATAGAGATTTTAATGGAGGATACGATTTCAAATCCAAGTATGGAACATCTGTTATTCTCCGTTGATCCAATGTCTCTCCTACTCTCTCAAAACTCCGATAACAACAATCTCTTCGGATTCGAGAGAGGACCAAGATACAGCGAATACGCGAGACTACGAGAGTCAAAGCTTAGACTGAAGAGAGAGTATGAGAAGATACTAAAGGAAGAAGAAGAGAGGTTCTTCGGTGGAGACCAAACGAGGAAGAAGCCTTTGACGTCCACGTCAAGATTCGGTTACACAAGAGAAGATGAGATTAGGGTTTCTCAGACGAGGTTTGGTTTCAACACTAATCAACGGAGAATGTCTTCTTCGTCTTCCTCTTCGTTGGCTCAATCGGTTTCTGATTTCTCAGCCATGATACGTAAGGAGAATCGTCGTCCGGGGAACTCGAACTTGGTTCCAAGGAGGAGAACAGATCTTACTCCACCGCCGTGTAAGAGTAGAAACGCCGCCGTTTCGAGTAGAGGAAGTATGAGTGCTGGAGAGAAGAAGAGTAAAGGGAGTATGATGGGTATGGCGCGTAAGAGTTACGCCACTGTTGAAGATCTCAAGAAAGTGTCAATGGCTGCTGCTTCTGCTATTAATGGAGGCGGAGGAGGAGGAAGGAAATCAATCGGTGGTGGTGGTCGGACTGTTTTAGGTTACAGACAAGTTTACTGAAAGTCAATCTCTTTTGTCTTAATCTAACCATTTGATTGTGTTTCTTCTACGGTTTGGTTGATAAAGATTGTTCCTTTTTTTCCTTTTCTTGATTTTGGTTTTTGATAGATTTGTGATAAAGCTAGAAACTTTGCGTCATTAAGCTAATAAATAAGATTTTGATCATATGATTTGAATTACACAAATGCTGTTTTGGTACTAAAAGAGATCCATTGTTAACTCTCCGACCAAACACAAAAGGATCTCATAAGCAATCTCTGATCCAACTCCAGACAAATGGGTTTCAACATCCATCCATTTCTCCATCTCGATATCGATAACTTCATCCATATCAATCCGAGCCAATGCTGCCCACTTTGGAACTTCTTCAAGAACACCACGAATCAACACGGAAGCTTCAACGCTCGAAGGTGGCTTTAATAATCCGGAGGAGATGTTTCTTTCTTCCAAGTGTTCGATCATGGCGTCAACGAGGAACCCTCCGGTTATTCCAGGGAGGTTCACAAGGTTATCAGAACGAGCTGCGTAAATCATGAGTTCGTCGAAGAGTTCTGGTCCAATGAGGTAGTAGTTGTCTTGTGTAGTAGTCGGAGTAGTAGTAGTAGTACAAGCCAACAGCTCGGTGTGGATAATGACTTCTCTTGCGTTGGTGAATCTCTGCTGTGTTAATATTAGTCCTGTGTTGCTTAAACATCGCAGGACGTTAGAGACATGGCTGATAAGACTGGAGATCGCTTCATAATTACCACCGTTTGTTGAGTTCTTGTACAATGTTGCGGAGTCTTCAAGAACGTCCCAATCGGGTTCTATGGGCTCTAGAGGCAGCCTCGTCTGTCCTGGAACTACAAATCATTAACAGCAGTTTCGAGTTTCAGATACAAGAACTGAAGTTTTTTCAGAAACTAAAGTACTGTCTGATTAGGTTTATGTACCTGAGATATTGTCAAAGCTATTGGAAAAGCAACTCTCGTTAGAGAACGATGCATCAAGTACAGAACCAGGGCTTGTGTACTCACTGTTTGCATGGCCAATGGAACTCCACATCTCTGTTTTGCCTTTCCTCTGCAAGAATCAAGAAAGTAAGAATGAATAAACCGATGAGAAAAATACCAAAATGTGAAGTCCTTGCAGATTATTAAAACATACCCGACAAGCTGTTTCTGCGTGAGCCATATCAACATCCCGAGTATAAGGCTGCTCATGTGCTAATGAAGATAACAACTCATGGAGAATCAAAGAGGCCGGTTTATTCGGCAATGCACTTCCTCTTATGGCTTCATCTTCTTCTTGAGAAGCGAACTCTTTCAACTTTTCATGAATCAAACCCACAGTATTGGCGTCAAGTGGTATCCTTTTCTGAAATGGTGTTCTCATGTTTCTGTCACTCATCTGACTTGGAACTCCTTTTCTCTCTTTGGTTTCTCTACAGCATTGGTTATAACTTCTATGAGGGGAAAGTTTCAATGCAGAAAATGCTGTTTCATGACTACAAGCGCAAGAGCTTTCACCATCTAACCGTCTTGACACTGGACTCATAGAGCTACTTCCTCGTCCGTGACCACTTACACAAGCTAGCCTTCTCTTCCGTGCAGGAGTGTTTAATCCTGATCTATTACAAGACTCCTCAACTCTAGTGTGAGCCTTCGAGTGTTGATTCCTGCTAGTTGAACCTCTATTAATGGCAATAAAGTCCTTCTCTTTACAGTTGATGGCATTTACAGGTGAGGGACAACCTCTTCTGCTCTGTAAGGTGTAAGATTGAGCTACCGGAGGGAACCTTGCCCTCTGCAACAACTGATTGTCAAACTCAGATCTGTTTCTGACACTTGCCATCGCCATTTCATCTTTTCCATGCTTCCCATTGAAGTCATAACGAGCACGGTGTAGAGCCTTCTTCTCCATTCGATCTATAAAATCTCTTCCTTTACCAGGAACAGACGCAGATGGTTCTTGATTTCTCCAAAACACATTTCTTTTACTCCGTTCAAAAGGCGTTGATTCAGCAACACACCCCATGTTCTTTCCTGTTTCTTCAGCTACAGGACTCGAACCGTGAACATCAACAAAGCTACCACATGCTTTACAAGAAGCAACATTATTGTTATAACCACGTTGAAACTCCACTGAATCAGGTGAAACAACGACTTCAACTGGCTCTTTCCCAACATTAACGAACCTTCTAACCCCCGAAGAACCTGGATAAGCAATAGCGTATCTCGCATTTCTCTTTCCCGGTTCAAGAATCCTAGTAGCAGCATCAATCAACCTAGAGTTACGTTTATGAAGCCTCGGGCTTCTAACAGGAGAAGCTAGTTTATGCTGCTGCTGATGATGATGGCTATTGTACTTATGATGTTTCCTTACTCGGGTCAAAACGTTCTTAATCTGCAATGCTTCTGATCCAAACTTCTTCACCATAACACGCCTATCAGACACACCTGTTGTTCTCTGCATCTTCTGTGGTCTAGACTTACCGAAGCCATTATCTTCTTCTTCCTCTTCTACTTCTACTTCCCCATCAAACAAACCGCATTTATCATTGTCCTGAATCTTCGAATGTGATGGCTTCTTCTTCTTCCCTTTGTCTCTGTGAGTAGATGGTATTGACTCAAGTCCCATTAAACGTGCTACCAAACTAGGAGACCTCATTTCATGCTTTTTAAGCTCCACAACTTCACCTCGATTGGGGAAGCTTCCTCTGTTCTCATCATCAATCTTCAAAACAAGGAGACAGAAATCACTAACTTTAGCTCATTGCTACTCAAATCAAACTAAAGTCTTCAACTTTAACCAAAAAAAAGAGGAAAATACTCACCAGATTAAGCTTAGATTTGAGCATTTTATCATTCCCTCCAAACCTCTTAGAAGCTTGTTTCCCTGAGAAAATGCAACTCTTTCATTATCAGACAGAACCGTAGAGATAAACTGAGACAGAGAGACAAACACTAACCAGGAAGAAGTGATTTGCGAGAAAAGAGCTTCCTTTTAGCAAAACGTCGGTTCCAATCAAAGAGCTGAAAGAAAACGCCAACACAACCGCTGAGTCTATTTGGCCGTTTTTCAGTTATGGCCGAACAAGACGCTGTTTTATCCACCACCATCTCCTGTAACTCTCCCGTCATTACCACGAAACCCTAACAACCGACAAAAGCTTAGAGAGAGATAGTAACCACACAAAGAAAGAAAAATGTCTTCTTTAGTGATACATTGCTTAAGATTCCATAACTTGACAGAATCATTCTCTTAGAACATATGAGATAGTGAAAAGAGAATGTTGACAGAATCTTGAATTCAAGCTAAAGATATTAAAGAAGAGTTAAAGAAACTTTCTTTGAGTTCTTGATTCTGAAAAGAAGAAAGAAAGAAAGTGTCTCAGCTTTTGTGAAATTTTGGGAGCTCGTGAAGAAGAAGAAGAATCTCTTTAGGAAAAGCAGAGAAGATGAATGTACATTAGCATTATAGATAGCTTAGTTACGAGAATAGGGAAAGAAAGGAGACAGTTGGAAATCAGCTAAACGACAATTTGTACAGTGGAAGAAGAAAAGAAACTCTGTGATTATTTTTTTTACATAGAAATGATAAGAAATCATTAGAGCTTAAAAAAAGGAACTGAGCTTAAAAGAAGAAGAGAAAGTGTTTGTCAAAGAATGGGACTTTAACGGGTAATATTCGTAATTTGGAGTTAAAAAGTGAAAGGAGACAAAAGCAAAACGATAGTGACGAAGTGACTGAAAGAGAGATGAGAGATTAAAAGAACTTTTTTTAGTGTTTTTTTTTTAACTGTGATTCTCTCTGCTGTCACTGGCGGTGAAAGGGGCTCGAGAGAGATTGTTACAGCTTTATTATTTGCAGAAGAAGCGAGAGAGAGAGAGAGAGAGAGCATGCGCACAAAAGGTTAAGTAGCTGATAGAAGTAGACTTGATATATCTAGACTAGAGAAGGTTAAAAGAAATTATCGAGGAGAAAAATGAAATACTAGTTGTTGTTTTTATTTCTTTGTTATATATTTAAAGAGTGATGAAGCTCTATGATCGAATAAGGTTTTTGTTTTTGGGATATTATTAGGAGCGTAAATTGTGGTTGTGGGAATCGAAGAACATGAGTACATGACAATTAGGTTAAGGGTTCGAGGGTTCTGTTTCTCGTTTTTGACGAATCCAGTTTCATCCGTAGTCCATTTCTCAGTTCCAACTTCCAACTCTCGTATTGGTTTCTGTTCCAAATAGAAAACAAAGTCTTTTTTTCTTTCTTTTATGAAAATAGAAAACAAAAATGTGTAAGAAAAACAATAATATGGCATCAGCATACTAACTACTAACTAGCATATATTCATTGGATTGTTCTTCGGCCTGTGTGTTCTAAATTTTCTGATATAACAATTTCTAACTATTCATTAACGAAATGGATAAATAAATATATATTAATTTTGGAATTTCCATTTTGTTCCTTTGAAATAAGAATTCCTAGTTCACTAACTTTATTAAGAACTCTATTGCCAGTTGACTCAAGTGCTTCGCTATTATTTTGGTTTATTGTTTTTTATACTTTAGTTGTATTTTCCAGAACAAATGTGGTGGACTAGATATGGGTAAAAAGTTTTGAAATTTTTAAGAGTGTAATATAGCAGTAACATCCTAAAAACAATAATATAGCATTAGCATACTGACTACTAAGCCTAGCTTAACATATCTGTTTATTGGATTGTTCCTTAGCCAGTAACAATCTATAACTATTCATTAACGAAATATATATTTTAGAATATAATGTCCCTATGCCACTTAGCCCTGGGCATTCGGGTAAACGATTTGGTTCGATTCGGTTTTCGGATATTTTTTGTTTAGAGATTTAAAAACTGTTTGGGTATTATAAATTCCGGTTTAGTTTCGGTTCGTTTCTTTTGGTTTTTGGTTTGATTCTGATAATTAAATTTAGAACCGATTAATACCCCAAAAATTCTCGGTTCGGTTCCGGTTCTTTTGATACTTTTAAAGTAATTTGGATAAAAAAATATCAGATAATTCAGGTAAAATATCGGATAATTCAGATAATTTTGGTTATTTTTAGATATTTTAGGTAAAAAAAATTCTGATATTTTTGGATAATTTGGTTTTTCTAAAAGTATTCTGTTAATTTTAATTAAGTTCGGGTAAGCATAAGTTTTTTATTTAAGATCTAATGAATATTTCATCAAAATTCGGTTTGGTTTAGATTCCCTTATTTCGGTTCGGTTTCGATTCAAACGTCCAGAACTAAAACTGACATTAAAGATTTCAAAAGGTTTGAGAGAAATTTCAGTTGGGTAAAATTTCAACAACAAAAAAGTGCTTATCAAGTTTTGTCTAAAACCATTTAAAATATACTTCAGAAAAATATATTATTTAGAAATTATCCCAAAAAGTTATCTAACTTTTTTGCAACGCATATTAAAGATACTTTGTTAGTGGATAGTAAAAAAATGTTATTGTTATAATAAGTTTTTAAAAAACAGAATATATTATTTATTAGAATTTCCATTTTTTGCCTTATAATATATCAAATCGGTTCGAATTGGGAGTGTCTAGAATAATTTGCATTTTTGGTTAGAGTATCGTTCCTAACCAATTTGTGCTGCACTAATCAAGACTAAAGTGCTTCATAGTTTTTTGGTCGATTTTTATTTATATTTTAGTTTCCATTTTGCAGGAAAAACGCGGTGGACTAAATATATAAACCGATGTGTGTAAAAAAATCGAAATTTTTGAGAGTGCAATAAGACAGAAAAATCAGAGTTGCGTCTTTGTCTGTGTCTGACGATTCTCAGATATGTCACGGACAAATAACCCATACACGCTAGGAATCTCTAGCACATCCCCACATTTCTATTCAAATACAGTAGCACTTATTTTCTTCTGGGGATATATATACACATACAGTCAATATAAAAATATATTTTGTTTAGCTATAAATTGAAAATTCTTAATCCAACTGTTCAAACTCCCAAGTCGAGACCATTTCTAAAGGAAACAAAAAGAAGGGTTTCAAATTTTGTCAAAATGAAAATAAATAGTGAAACCAATCTTACTATTTGCGTAAAGTTAAATTTTGACCAGGATGAAAAAACAATAATTCATGTACTTTTTCTAGAACTCTGTCATTTGATTAAACATCAAGGTGAAATTAGCTTGTAGTCTTTTAGTTGTATATATATTTTATAATTACATATTATTTTAAAGTTTTGAATGTAAATGTAATAACATGATGCGTTGAATTGTGGGTTAATGGAAAAGTAGGTCGTTATATTTTTATATATGGCAAGAAATATAGTACATAGTCAATTATATAAAAGTGGCTGTAAAAAAAAAATATGGGGTTTGAATGGTTTAAATACAAAATATTTATAAATTAATACTCGATAAAATAATAAATATTATAAAATAATATTCTTTTAGTTTCAAATCAGGATAATGTAAATAAAATAATAATTTATAAAACATTTATATAATATATAGTTTCAAAAATCTAATAAATTAATAAAAGATAAATTTATGTAAATATAACTAAGATAATATAAAATATGAATATAATATTTTATTTAAAGTTAAAATTTAATTAGTATTGTTTTTATAATTACATTAATGTATCAAAAACTCTTAGCTCTTAGTAATGTTTTTCTATTATATTTAAATTTATAATTCATAAAAATTTAGATATGATTATCGGTCTTGTATTCCTAAAATATTTTCAAATATATTAAAATATAGATGATTTAAATAAATAATTTAAATTAATCAGAAAATTAGAAAAGTACGAGGAGAAGTAGAGAAATAGAGAGAAAATAGTGATTTTAGAGAAATAAACTAATTTCAGAGTTATTAGTTACCCTACATTTCAATTTTTCATAAAATATTATTTTAAAATTTATTTGGATCATAATGAATTGTAATTATTATTTTAAATCTTTAGCACATCCCCACACTTCTATTCAAAAACAGTAGCAATTATTTTCTTGTAGGTATATATATTCGCATACATTCAATACAAAAATATATTTTGTTTAGCTATAAATGGAAAATTGTTAGTAATCTAACTTTTCAAACTCCCAAGTAGAGACAATTTCTAAAGGAAACAAATCTTACTATTTGCGAAAGGTAATATTTTGACCTGCAACAAAAATAAAACAATAATTCCTGTGC
>KE155720.1:10323-39041 GCA_000411075.1 Sisymbrium irio | reverse complement strand
GATAATACGGAGTAAAATCTTGTTGATCACTAGGTAAACTTTGATCTTCACTTTGAGGTTGTTTTCCTTGAACATTTTCTCTGTGAATTTGTTCTTGAGTTTGATCTCCTTTATAATTAGATGCACGATATTGAGATCCCTGATATTCGTTTTGAGAACCTTCACCATGTTCTTCATATTGGGTTGTTGGTGCTCTTCTTCTCAAAATTGTTGCTCTTTCATTTTCAATATACGCACGAGTTGCTGGATCAGTTATAAAACTTAAATCCGCAAACAAAATTTTATTTTCTTACTTCATTCTTTGCACCTCAATCTTCTGTCTTTGAATTGCATTTCTTTGAGAAGTACCTTTAGCAATAGCTTTGATAAGCTTGTCATTTTGCTCCATCATTTGTTTGAATTGCTCATCAGATTGTTGTTTTCTCTTTGCTTTTTTCACACCCATTGGTTTAACTGATTTAATATTAATAGAAAAAATATTTTCTGTTATTATTAAAACATATTAAAATTATTGAATTTAATAATATAATAATAAAGAATATTCTTTTTAGTGTAAAATTTAGTGTTGCGGTTCGAGATGTAAAATAAAGTTCAACACTAAAACTCTAAATTTGGTGTGATTTCAACTAGTGTCATGGTTGGAGTTGGCCTAATTGCTATCGTTGAATGTTCTTCTAACGACTAGTGTAGTCGCTCTTGCTCACGACTCGCGCACGAGTCATTTAACTGGAGAACTCGGTGTGAACACGAGAAAAAGCCACATCAGCAACAAAAAGGATAACAAAATTATTAAATTCACTAATATTTAATACGCCGTCGTTCGCATAACCAGCTTCTATTTTGGATACTCCATCCATCCATCGGTTTGGTTTGACCCGACCCGAAAACATCCTCGGAAACAGAGAGAAAGCATTCTTAAACCCTAAAATGTCCGATCTTCACAAATCTGATTTCTCCTCACACTCATTCCGATGGCGTCTTCTAAAGTCTGCAGATTATCATCAAAGATACATTCTTTAACCCAGAAGTTTAGCAAGACGAATGTCCACGTCTCCTCCTCCATACCCTCTCCCATGAAATCTTCATTACCATCCTCACCGACTTCCTGTATCAATCGATCTTTTAGGTCAGTATTCATTGAGAAAACCCAAAAAGATATCATCTTTTCTTCTTTCTTCAGTTTTGTTAGTTATTACTACAAATGGGTCAACTTTCTTGAAATGTATTTTGATGTTTGTAGTGAATTGATTACATTGGTGTTGATGTTGTAGTGAATTGATGGCTTTGGTAGTGATTATATGAAATCAGCTGCAAAGACTTATCCTTTTTTACTTAAATTTACGATTTTGGAGATGGGTTTTAACAGATTACCTGTGGAGCTGAGTAGCTGTGTGTCGCTGTTTCCACTACACAGTGCGATAGCATCATCCAGATTAGTATCAAGCCTGTCTGTTGAATCCAAGAGCTGGGGTTTAGTTCCTCAAGGTCAAGTCTTTTGTTTCCTCTTCACTCTCTCCGTGTGTTAAAATGTTCCTACTGCATTTAAGGAGTACTTGTGTTGTTTCTTGATTTTGAGACTGTATCTATGATCTTGAATGATGTTACTTTTAAGTTTCAGATATGGCTTTCCTCGATAGGGAAGTCTAGTTTTAGCCTGATAGATTTATATTATCTTGGTTATTGTGTGCACTTTGTCAATCAATTTGTGAATTTCCATGAATTTAGTTTTTACAAATTTGGCTCCCATCATCCATGCTTTCAACTTTACCAAAGGACATCTCTTGCCAACTTTTACATTCTTGGTTTCTTACTTGTCATGAGAAGTCCACTTATGGTGATCGGTATTGTTTTCTTTGTGTGTGCGTATGGTTTACAGGCAGTAGCAGTTTTAGTTTCATGATTTCTAGGTTTCTTGCTTGTCATGAAGTGGTGATTTGCCATTGTGTATGCTTATGGGTTACATGTAGTAGGAGCTTTATTATTCATGACTTCTAGGCTTCGATATTTTTGTGATATTTATTCATCATCAGAATTGGTCTAATAAGGCCTCACAGTTTTATCATATTGAGGCTATATTTTGATATCAAACTTGTTGTCTAGCTCAATGCATCTAAAAAGCTAACATTCTATATCTGGCATTGCAGGTATTTCGATGCCTTTATGACAGTAATTTAGCTTGCAAACAAAGTTTCTAGGAGGAGAAACTTATGGAAACAAAACTCGGGATGTATCGTACTTTTCCATCTCTTATCGAATCTAAAAGTCCTGAATTTAGGACAGGTTCTATGCTCAGATTCTCTGGTTAATTTATTTCACTTTTGAGCTGTCTTTTCGTGTTATATACTATTCATGCATGGTTCTCACTTATCAGCAGTTGAGCAATCAGTGTTATTATACTGTAGTTTTCAATGGTCTGATCTTTTACCATGAGTCAATGGTGTGGTTTTTTTTTTATAATTCTTACATCATCAGATCTTTAAATAGACATAAATCATACATTGTGACAAGTGACTTTCGAAATTTTGATTCTGTGCAAGTCAAGTTTCATTCTAACAAAAAAAAAAACAGTGTTCATGAAAATATAAATCAGTTGGGATTTTGTGATAGGAGAGAAGAAGCTTCTTCGTCTTCTACTTCTTCTTCTTCTTCAGCATGAGAGACATCATCAGAGATTAGAGGGAGTAAATAGGAAATGCTGATGGAACGAGAGAGTTTGAGGCTACAAGATCTCTTCACCTTCTTCTTGGAGGAGAATATGTCGGAAGAAGTTGAGATTATCAGAAACGCCAGAGCCTGTATTATCACAAACATGGCAGCGTTCGTTAATGCTTCCGTCCACCAAGGCATTTTTATCCGTTTAACATATTCACAACGAAGAATTTAAATGGATTTAAAGGGATGAAGAAGAGTAGAGATTGTTTAAAAGTTTCTTCCCCCTTATTTTTATTAATAAATTGAGTGTACGTTTTTCCAATTACATAAAACAAGCATTTGCTCTTGTTGTTGAGTATAAAACTGGTACGTGTTATAATGATTTAGAGGGAATAAATTTGCTTGGTACGTGTTATAATGATTTAGAGAGAATAAATTCGCTTTTTCTCTTAAAAAGAGACATGTTTCTTGCAAGGCTAAGTCACTTCATCGAGTTAAAAGTCTTTCCAATAATCAACAAATTATAAAGCAATGATACTATCTGTAACCGGATTACAACTGCTAGATAAATAATGGTTTAGCGATTGCATTAGACTTATTATCTACCATAACGAACTGCTATTGAAGTTGTAACATAATTTCTTAATTCGCTTAGTTGTCAAAGTCATTACAGAACGTGTCCTTCGACTTTTTGTACCGACCACGTCAAGATGTCGGTCTAAAACCATAAAGAACTTATACTTTTTTCGGACAACTCATAAAGAACTTACACTAAAAGACTATATCATCAGAAACTCGTTGTTCAAAGAAAACAATTTATCAATATTATTAATTTAACAAACGACAAAACTAATACCACAAATCCACCACACAAGTCACACACCATAAGCCAAATGCAAAAACAAAACAATATATAAAAATCTGTTTATTACTACGTGGTCAGAATAAATATAAAAAGTACAACAAAACATCAATAATGCAAAACATAACAACTATACTCAACAGTAGCATCGCCGTTCTTGAGATTAATCCACTTTGTCCGAGCCTCCACATACCCTCTAGCAAACCGGAAAAGTCCACTTCCTCCGACGATGGGCATTTCTCTGACCTCAGACATCGCTGTGTTCCGACCAAGAATTGTGATAGTGCTTCCGTTGTATTTCCCTGTCTTGAAAGCAAAATTCATAGCCATTAGAAAACCCAACTCCTTTTGGGCTGCTCCAGCATAAAAGCCTTGGGCCTGACCCAAAACTGTGGAGTTCATCGGAACTTTTGCCGTCAAAACGTTGTCCATCATGTTGATTGCTCCGAAGTAGGAAGTGTTTGTAACCGGTGGCTGGATCATGATGGAAGTTGGGTTTGGACTACTTAGCTTGTCGTGCCAGTAGACTTTGAAATGGGTTAGTTTCTCTTTCTTGTGGAGACCAAGAAGTTTCCGATCTATGGTTCTAGCAAAGTTTTCTCCGTCGTCTCCGGTGGAAGAGACGACGGCGATGAGGAGGATTTGGACGGCGAGGAAGAAAATGAGCTTAGCCATGAGTGTTTTTGTGGTTACAATGGATGGTTTGTTATAAATGATGTATGAAACTAAGGAGGTGTGTGTCATGTTATTTATATATGTCGAGTTTTAGATATGTTTCTAGATGAAATAGTTTTATACTATTATATTTAATTTGTGGATTCGTTTGATTTTGTGGATTCGTTTGATTTTGTGGATTTGTTTAATAACTTTGACTAGGCGCAATGGGAGAATTTTATTTTATTTTTTACTATGCAAATTAACTTTAAATAAGTGGAGGAGGTTGATGTGTATTCATGTGTGATGCGCGTGAAGTATTAGCTATCATAATCATTGCGTCATCGAATCGTATGATTTACGGTGAAGGCATACTCCAAAAACTCTTTTTGGTCTCAGAAAAATAAATTATATCATTAGGGTTATAGTTTTCTGGTTCGGCTTTGGTCGTATTATAGTTTTTTTCTTTTTTTGAAATTTTATCGTAATACAAGTTATTTGAGATTTTTTACGTTAAATTTTGATTGGCTAGATCTTGTCAGTCACTATTTTTATAGTACAAACAATCTAAGAATTTGCATACTTGTTTGATGATGCCCATAATATTTATTTAAGCAATTACTTACAACTTTCTCGAAGGTTCGAGTCATTTATAAAATTATAGTAACATGTACGTTTTACTCTTTTATTTTTCAGTCGCCATCATGTAGACATTATGGCTCTCATTTTCTCATACGCTTTTACTTTATTCGCTTTCACTTGTTTACTTCGAAAAGGTTTTCGTTCCATTTCTTTTTTTTTGTTGTTGAAAATCGTTCCATTCATTTATATAGAATTTCTTTTTCGTTACAACGAAACGTTAATGCCATTCTTAAGAATATTTGTAGTCTAATTATGAACCCTTTCATACGTAATTTGAATTCAAACAATTTAAAGTACTTTATTAGCGAAATTTTTCTTAGTTTACAATTTAAAGTATCAATGAACTTTTCTTAGTTTACCTACTAGCAACGTGGCAGTTTGTAACTGGTGAATGTTTTTGAAACAACAATGAATTTGGAAGTTTGTAACTAGTGCATCGGTCTAAAACGACAATGAATTAAGAAAAAAAAAGATTGGTGTAAGGACATCTCTAATATAAAGCATTTTTCATTTTAAAAATGGAGTTGAGTTTTATTTTAGTTCTACTTTTTTAAAAATAAAAAATGAAAATGATATAATTTCATATTTTACTTTATATTTGGAATAGTCACATTTTTATTCTATTTTACAGATAAAAACATAAAGTAAAAATTGAATAAAATTACTGTAAGAAAATGCAGTGGAGTTGGAAATGGTTTTGTTTCTTAATTCAATTTATTAGAAATACACGAACACACACATGTATGCACATACATATACTTAGAGTGGTTTACTTGTGAATAAAAATATAAAATATTGTTGAATTTTTAACCCAAAAAGGAAAATATTGTTGAAATTAGGGGCGTGCCTCACTGCATCAGAAAGCCCATTATGTGTGGGCCCAGTCTTCCACTTTCCGTTGTCGTGGGCCGGACGCTTACTCCATTCCGTACGTTTATATATGTATTTCGTCGATAAAAGCTGAAGACTTTAGCTAGTCGTCGGCTTTTGTTTTATTTTGGCCAACAACTGGAGATAGTCTATATTTTGTCACGTTTATGGATTATCATAAATCTAAATTTATTAAAGCGTGACGAATATGATAAATTCCTCTTTAATGTTCTTTTCGTGAGATCGACGTACACAATAATTACTGGAAGTGGTCCATTCCCATAGAAAATATCTAATTTCCTTGACTATACTTTGATATATACAGTATATAAGCTGTGATTCCGAATTTCTTAGAAATACATATAAGAACATCAAATTTGTATGATGACTAATCAAATGATACGACCAAAAATTTTCAACAAGCTGGAATCGTTGTAAATTTCGTATTGACTTTTGTGGATTGGTCTAGAAGCATTGACTTGTTAGTTGTAGAATGCCGCGAGTTATTTCGGAAAATCGCAAACATTTCACACTATAAATAGTTGAGTCTGCTCAAAAAGAAAAAGATAAATAGTTGAGTAGAGTAGGTATATATTATGGGACCAGTTAAACCTATTGTGTTTTTACTATAATTTTATACACTTCAAATTTATACTCTGGTGTACTTGTGACTTCACCTTATGGATGCGAATTTGCTAATATCTTAAGATCTAAACAGATTAACTTATTAATATAAGAAATATTCTAGCAGATAAAGTGATAAACCTTTTCTAAACACTCACGGTCGTTCGCAGCTTCGAGCATGCCTCCATGTCTATGTCCTTCATAGTTATGCCGTTTTCGCCGTAGCCTTTGACCGAGAACGGCCTAGAGCAGCTGCAACCGCTAAGGGACTGATCAATTGCTTGCTTTAGCAGCTGCATTCGCTCAGAAATTGTTTATCTTACATCTTCACTCTGTCGACAGCATGAGTTAGCATGGAAGGACAATATCATTTGTTCTTCGAGTTTGTCATCTTCGTTTCTCTCCTCACCACTCTAATGGGTATATCCATACCCAATAGTTTTTTGGTGAGCTTTGTGAGATCATCAAGCATAACCTTTCAAGGAGCATGGTTGATAGTCATGAGTTTCATGCTTTCACACCAAGTTTAATCCTAAAGGTTGTTATTTCCATATAGAAAACATCATCAGATGGTTAGGTGTTCTAGCCAAGAGGCTCTACATAGGGTGATCAACATCGAACTCAGCTGGTTATTTGTTGTATATACAATCTTTCTATCATGACATTCTATTTGATTCTTGATGGTGTTTATGGTAAAAATTCGTCTACTCGAGTTTAACCACCAAAGACCAAACAGAAGAGGATGGTGACGAACAACAAGAAACCTCGAAGAAGATAGTACTTCTCCATGTTTTGTTCAAATGGGTAAATTTTATAGGCATCAAGAAAAAATGTGTATGTTACAGTTTGAAAGTTTGGACCCATTCAACCGGTATCATTTTAAAACTGGTGATTCGTCATATTAGTTACAGTGGTACACACGTGATGATATCGGTACTTTATATATAAATTAGGTATAGTCCACGCGTTGTGTGGATTTTAATTTTATATAATTTTATATGTAACATTTTATTTATAAACATATATTTGTTTTTATTGTTTTCTTTCACTTTCAACTTACATAACTAAAAATTAATAATTTATTTTATTTCATTTTTACAGATACACATATATTCTTTTATTATTAATAATCTGACATTCACACTTACATTAATAGTAAAAATAGTTTACAAACAATAAAATAAAATCTTGCATTTTTAATTCAATTTTTCCAAAACATCCAAAATATGTTTCATGAATATATATAATCTTTAAATGAATTTTTATTTGACTAAAAAATGGATTTTACCTTTTTAATATTTAACTTGTAAATTAATAAAACAGTTACTTTTCAATTTATTAACTAACAATTTCAATTATTTTTCAATTTAAAATATTTAAAATAAGAAAAGTTGCATTAGAATTAATGACTGATGCCGTAAGTTGCATTATAATTGCATTAAAATGTTCAAAATAAAAATAATAGTAAAAAATAATTTTTTATATTTTCATTACAAACTTATGACGTAAATATAATTGATTTAAATAAATTATGGACTATATTAATATCATGATCAAAAAAAATATAACGTCACCTTTTGTATAACTTTAATTTTGTTGAAATTTTCAAATGGACTAAAAAATAAATAAATATTAATTTATAAAAAAAAACAATTATTTACATGATATCGAATATATATTGATAAAATAGGTAATTTTTTTATAATACTTAGCGTGTCTTATGAGATGAATTACTATAATATAGATGTGTATTAATGAATTAATTTTTTGAAAAACATATAATTTAAACACAGTAGCAAAATAAAACTTTTAGCCCAATCAAATGAGATAGCCCAATCAACGGTTAGTTGCTTGAGGCATATTGTGTCTTCCAAAGAAACAGTCAGAAGATCTTGTTTCAGTATGTTGTAGACATTATCTTTGGAAAACCCATTTCGGACCTCATATTTTCCTACAACCCTCAGTTATCTAGCCCCAGCTTAATCAATCAACCAAACGAACAGTGAATGAAAATTTTTAACATAAAATAAAGACCATGAGTTATATTTCTTTTACCTCTCTATCGTCATCGTGCTTGAGAAAAATCCACAATATAGTCTAACGCAATGTTGAGATTGCTAATGGAAAGTTTCCTGGTTTTGGTCTTGACATAGTTTGTCAAGTTTTAACTGAGAATTGATGGTGATAAATTATAGATAGATTATAAATTGTAAATGCTAAATTTAACATCAATTAGAAGTAAAAAAAAATAAAAAAAATAAAATAAAAATGTACAAATTTTGAATAATACATGAAAGCAACTCAAACCTTATTTTAAGAAGAAACTTTATTTATAAAAATGCAGTACCTCATTGGCATTCCTACTATTCATTTTCTTCTGGTGCTCGATGATCCCGATAGCTCCTTTTTCGAGACAAGGAGCTCCACTTCCCCTTTCATCTCTGTCTTCACATCTAAGATGGCCTTGGCAAAATCCCGTTTCATCTCTGTATTCACATCTATCATCGCCTTGGAAAAATCCCTTCTGACATTCAAAATGTCATCGTCAACAACACTCTTAAGTTCATTTATTTCCGTCCTGACTTTAAGAAAAACTTCTTTGAGCGGTTTCTCGTTCCACATCTCCTTTATTTCGGTCCATACAATGGAAGGAGCGAGTGCGATGAGCCCAACCGTAGCGCGACTCTGATTTGGAGCAACAAGGTATTTTCCATGGAAGGTTTGGTATCTGTTGCTGAGTCGTACAAGCCATTGGTCGGACGAATCTGTAACCTTCCGAAAACACGGAGACACCCGGGTTAGATGTTAAAACAAATATTAAAGAAAAACATGTGGTATATCCTCAAAACTCTACAAGAAAGAAACCCTACTTTATTATATAAGATAAGACATGTGGTTGAGTGATGATGATTAATGCATGTGAATGGTTAGTGTAATTCTGTTAATTGAGTTTTAGAAAATTAAGCAAATGACCAACATAACGGGAGGTTTAAATGTTAGTGAAGAAATGTGATTGAGTAGTAATTAAATTTGCAAAATGTTCGTGGTTATGTAGTTTGTGCGGTATTTTTTAGTCACCAATTCAGAAATCAATCAAGCAAACAAACATGAATTTGTTTTTCTCTCTTCTTCTCGTTACATGAGTTATATTATTCCTTGTTTCTTATCCCCCGGTGTTTCATTCATTTTCTTTACCATAGGTTGGGTGAGAAACTGTTACAAGGTGATAAATAGAAATTAATATTTTCTTATGTGAATTCTCTTTTGATATAGATCAAGAACAACATATTAAGTTTTGATTTTTTTTTCAAAATTAAAAAAGCTACCACTCATTTAACATCTAAACAGAAAAGAAAAAAGTGAAAGCGACGAAAGAAAAAAACCATTACCAATGTCTCCATTTTTCGGGTATCCATATTAATGAGTTATCATGATGGTCGCTTTTGTGATCTTAACGTAACGTTGGTTGTTGAAATTCGTTTGTAACGTCAATAGTAATTTTCTCATCATCTTCGTTAACCAAATAATTGAACACTGGGATTTTGAATCCAACCAAAAAGAAAGTCAGAAGAAGCCGTTATTTGGTTTAAACACTCTCCAAACAAAATTTAAACTCCTTAATCCCGAACCCAATTTTTCATCAAAGTCAATTACTTAATTATAACCTTTTCCAAATACCCCTTTTCAAATGCAACTATCCACTCATATTAAACCCATAACTAAGAGCACGAATCAAATCCTTAATCCCCATCCTATTTTTTTTTTCCCGTCCTCTTCCACTGGACCACTATTTATATCAATAGGAAAGTAAGTATTAAAAGCCATAACACATGCGAACACCTGTGCGACACTTGCATCAGGTTTTGTAATGCAGGGGCAGTAACGTCTTGTTAGATAAGGGTCGTTGATCCGAATATGGACTTCCATGGGTATGCAATTAGTTTTAATATAATTCACTAATTGCCAATTAATTTTAATATGGTATTAGAGTCACTAAATCTAATTTCATTAGACTTGCTATGTAAACGACTTTAATTTAGAATTTTTTACTGAGAGATTTTATTTTCCTGTATTATGAATTTATGCTGATAATAATTTTATATTTGGAACATTTTTGTCGAGTTTTTCTAGAGGATTGATAGGGGGAATCGCCTCCGGAACTCGTCGTCACAGCCCTAGAGAAAGCTCCAACCCACACTGCATGCCATCGCTATCATCAAGCAATCATGCTGCCGTCGAATATATAGCCAGTTAAACTTTTCGCTTAAACATCAAAGAGAATCCCATCACAGATAAAGTGTGTGACTTTTCACACCGCCAAGGAAAGCCAAACAAATAGAAAAACATAGAAAGAAAATTAAAACTATGATTTGGGCGAACTCTTCTGGATAGAGAGAAGATAAAACTTTCTTTCATTACTTCTTTCTCAAATTTATTATTGCCTAATCAAGGGAAATTAATTTGAGTATTTTACGTGAAACGTATTCCATGATGAGTGTATGACCTGTTTTTCTCACCATAGTTTATAAAATACGTTAAACACAAGATTACACGTAATAAGTAATGAAAATGATATACTTGTGAATATGTTTCGTAAAGCTTGATCAAGAAATAACTAGAAGGGTTCCGTTTGCTAAAAGTTATGTTTGATTTAATAATTTTTATAAGATAGAAATTTTAATCTTGTAATCTATGATATATAATTTCTATCTTTTAATTTGGTGACAAATATTCTTCAGTTGAAAGGTTTTATTATTAATGTGTTAATTGCTGGTTTTTAAATGAATGCAGTGATACTTGAGAGGATTATTTATCGGTATTTTTTAGTTACAATAAATATTTAATTTTACTCAAAGATCTCTACTCTAATCCGTTAATATCAATTCTTTCTACTGCTTTAGGGGTAATTTATCTGCAAAATGTTTTGCTTCCGAAACTCAATAAGCAAATGGGTTCTTATAAGACCAGGCTGGCCGATTAAACATTTAGGCTTACAAGCGTGATTCTAGTTAACCCCAAAAGTCAACAATCATATTAATCTATAAGCCAATACCTCAAACCTCAGTTCATATTAAACCCATCGACTCATCGATGGTTCTTGCTCAAAATCAGAAACTCCTAAATCTCTCTCTCACTCAAATATACCAACCAAAAGATCACTAAGCCAAAAACCCAACAACATGGGATCACTTGTGGGACATGTTTTACCAGGTTTTGCCTTCTTAGCACTTGGCTTATGGCACTTATTCAACAACATAAAACTCTTTTGTCTCCATCCAAACACATTCATTTCATCTCCTTGGTTCCCAATATCAAAGAGCAGGTACCTAGAGCTCTACTTAATCATGTTTTCTTCGTCAGCTTCCATATCAATGGAGCTCTTCATTGGACCTAGAAGACACCATCCCTTTGACTCAGATGGCACCATCCCATCGAACCACCTCCGCAACTTGGAACATTCTTCCATCTCCATGGCCTTCTTCGTTTATGCTGTTTGCGCACTAGTGCTTGATCGATCACGGCCTAGAGCGGCGGCTTCTGAGGGGCTCACTCTCCTAGCTGCAGCTGCTGCCTTAACTCAGCAGCTACTTCTCTTCCATTTTCACTCTACCGACCACATGGGCGTCGAGGGACAATACCATTTGATCATCCAGCTCATTGTCGTTGTCTCTCTCCTCACCACTCTCATGGGTATATTGTTCTAAGACCCCTACAATAAATATATATACTATCTTAAAGTTCTTACTTCTTACTTCTTACATATAAAAAAGGGATTTATTTCTTGTTAGTTTCGCCAATCCTATAAAGGTCGGCCCAAAATATATCATGAATTTTGATAGCGTATCAGTCTAGAGCGCAGGTCTGGCCTGGCATGATCTGTAGCCTTTTGGTTTATTTTTCGGGTAGACTGTTGAGTAAAAAAAAGTGTCTTTTAACAATACTGAATTAAATTCATTTTCTAAGAGATAAAATACGAATTGTTTATCATAATTTGGAACTTGGGTTTCATTACAAAAGGTTTTAAGGGGGACGGAGCTTCAAGGCGGTAAAAAATGAAAACGGATGAAACAAAGAGAGCAACAAAGATTTGAAAACTCAATTTAGTCTTTCGAAGATTTTGTATCCACGACAAAGTTTGCAGATGCATCTGAGATCCCAACATAAGAAGCTCTATTTATTATAGTATGCATATATATCTATATACGTTAATTTCGAGATATATTTCTTTATCTTTAGTTTTTAAACTACAACTTTGATTAATATCATATCGAGTAATTTGTTCCACATTACTATGTAACTAATACTTTCATTAATTTTACTTCAAAAGGTATTGCCTTGCCCAAGAGTTTTTTGGTGAGCTTTGTGAGATCTTCAAGCATAGCTTTTCAAGGAGTGTGGTTCATATTGATGGGTTACATGCTTTACACACCGAGTTTGATCCCTAAGGGATGTTTTATTCACGATGAAGGAAGACACCTAGTGGTTAAGTGTTCCACCAAAGAAGCTCTTCATAGAGCTAAGTCGTTGATCAACATCGAATTCAGTTGGTTATTCGTTATAAACACAGTATTTGTTGTGATGCTATATTTGATTCTCGATCGGGTGTACGGTGGAAACGTAGAATACTCTAGTCTAACCACTAAACATCAAAGAGAACAATATGACGATGAAGAGCAACAACACTTCGAATCGCAGCCGACTCAGAAAATGAGTTTTGTCCAGATGGGTAAACTTGTTGATCATGGAGATAAAATGTGAGAATCTTTTAGTAATGATAAAAATGTGAGAATCTTTTAGATATATCAGTTGTGTCACATGTGTGATAAAAAATGTATATTCTAGTTCAAATAATAAAGCAAGTGACCACACATATTTTGGTAAGTTTGTGTTAGTGGGGATATTCAGACTTTCTAATTTCGCTTGATCTCTGGTTTTCTAGATAATCCTTGTTTAATAAACACGTTTTTTGGTTTTGTAGAATTTAAAAGTTCGCGTTGTCTATTAATGAGTTTACATAGTTAGTTTGTGTTGAAAAATCAAAGATAAATAAGTTTGAGAAAAAAAACTTAAGTTGGGGTAACAAATTAGTAATATCAACTTTTTATTTGATATTGGAAAATAATAGTAGAAGTTATGTTTTTTTTTTTTGCTGGATGAAAATAGTAAGTTATGTTTTTTTGTTGTTGGATGAAAATAGTAGAAGTTATGTTAGTTGGGAATGCTCAACAGCTGTACGACAGCAATTAACCTTGTGCATGAAACACGATTTCTAGTCAAAGAGGTTACGTATACGGTATATCCACATTGCATGAGATTAAATGACGACGTACCAGCATCCAAATCTCTTGTTTATGTTATAAAAGGATATATCTAAAACGTTTCTTTTAAAAAACTTTTTAAAACAGTACATCGCGTTGTTTGCATAAGCAGCAGTTTGATTATGGACGTCAAAATTTGACTCACAACAGTCTGTACATCGCGTTGATTGACATAAGCAGCAGAGTTGGAAGCAAACATAAGCCTTATAAAGTACCCGAAACCAAGGATACATGAGGTATTTTACGTGCATTGTAAAATTTTGTTGAATATATTAAAATCTTCAACATAAATTTGGGTCTTAATACATGGGTTCACGATGCAATAAAAGAAAGACATTAAGAATACCATCATCCGTAAGAGTATATATATATTTGTAATATAATCTTAGTTTTATGATTTAATTCAATTAAATTAGAAATCTAATCAAATGGAGACATATGGATTAAAAGTCTTTCATGAGTCTCTCAAAGGTTACCAGATGAAAACCCATCTCTCATGTCTCTCTTGCTTTATATATATATATATATATCTTTTTAATAGTAAGATGCTATATGAAAACCTCCCATTCCACATGTAACATGTTCTAAGGGGTTAAGTGTTTACCACCGAGCTAAAAGCCCATCACAAAGATTGGTCACCGTCGAACTTATTTAGCTGTGTTGTTATGAACACAATATTTAATTTGTTGTGTTACCATTCAGACCCTTAATAGTCATGAATATTAGTGTTACTGTAGTAATTATTTTTCTACCGGCAGCAAGCCGTATTAAATCAAATTCTTTCCAAGGAAAACTCACGCAATGCATTGTTTTTTTACCTTTGCATGGCCAAAACTCAAAAGTATTACTATTTCAATTTTCAAATCGATTTTTTCAACACATTTTTACTGGGCTTTTGTTCTATACTTCAAAAATTGGTCATTAGCGTAGGCCCAATAAGACTTTGGGCTTACGATTTCAACGTATTGAATTGAATTTGACGACACCGTTTAGTAGTTTTATTTTTCCTCTGCCTGCTAAAAAAAACACTAATAATCAGTCGAGTAGAGAAACCTCGGAAGATTGGATTTCGCCGGCGAAACCTCTCCCGTCTCCGAACACCCCTGGAATTCAGTTTAGCCCGATTCTTCGGCGAACGAGACAAGACTCTACACAAAAATGAGTATCAGATTCCAATAGAGTTTTTTCCGACTGAAAGAACGATCGTATCGATTTTTAGGGTTTTCTGATAGTTTTCGGAGTGTGATGGAGAAGCAGGAATCGGACGAGCCGATGCAGAAGAAGCCTCATCTTCTGGACTCTGTTTCTCCGACTGCCACGGCTCGTAATTCTTCACCTTCACGTCCCATCCCCAAAAGCGTAAGCTCTGTTCAAATAGCTCGATAGGAATTTTCTTATGTGAATGGTTTATTTACTTGAATTCTTTGAAAATTTGATTGGAATATTAAGAGAGTATGCACAAGAGTGAGGTTTGTTTATTGGATGCAATGTTGTTCTTTACAGGTTGATGCAACCGTTCTACAGTTGCAGAATCAGAAACTTGTACAGCAACTAGACCTGCAGAAGAAACATCTCTACGATGTTGAAACCAAGATCCAAGAGTTGCATATCAACCAAACTTCATATGATGACCAACTTATCTCTGTTAACCGGATTTGGAACCAGGTCAGGAATTACTCTTGCGTCGTTTAATGTTTAGTTCAGAAGGTTTGTTTGTGGTTTAATTTTTGTGTATTTTGGACGGTTTTAGTTGGTAGATGATCTGGTCTTGCTTGGAGTTCGTGCTGGGGCTAATCAAGAAGCTCTAAAATACTTGGACGTTGCTGATAAAAAACGAGGTTTTTATTAATAAGACCTCTCTCTCTCTCTCTCTCTCTCTTGTTGTTTAAGTATGATAATAGATGATTAAGTTATCTGTCTTAATTTTGTCTAGGTTCAGTTCCGCCATGCGTCGCTGACGAAATGTTTCTATGTAGACTTCTGCAAGTAGATTCCATAGGTACTAGTAATAGTGATGACGTAGTAAGAAAGGTTGAAGAGGCTCTTTCTCTGCGCCATTCCTCTACAATGGAGTTGATGGGAGTCTTTGAAAACACCATTTCTACTCAGAGAGCGAAAGCAGAAAGTATATCACAAAATCTACATGCCTTGAAATCGGCAGAAGGTTTGTTGGTGTGTCAATTATCGGTACATTTTGTTTTTATTGGCTATAGACAATTCTCAAATTTTGTTCTTTTCTTTTCCAGATGCAACCATCCAGTTGTCTAACATTAATGATCTAATGAAAGAGGAGGCCAATAACTTGCGTGAGATGATTGATGCTTTACATGCGAGGCACAAAGAACATACAGAGCAGGTTCAGGCGTATATAAGCAGCCATTCAACAGATCAATCCGAGCTTAAACAACTTAAAGGTTAACATGAGGAAATAAGCTCTTTGTATTTATAAGCGTGGCACTTTTTCCCGTTTGCACTCTAGAACCGATATGTGAGAGTTTACGTTGATTAGCATGGTGACATTTCATAATTCTTCTGAGTATGGATTATCTTTGATTATTGAAGGTGAACTGGAAGAGATCAAGGCTGAGCTTGAAGAAAATAGAAGAAAATTGATAAACCTGAAAATGCAGAAGGAGGCTGCATGTGAAAGTCATGTAACATCTCCAGCGATCGCTAATGGAAGCCTTTCTCCTGAGAAGCCTGTAGATAAAACGAAGTTGCGTGAATTGAAGGACTCCATTGATGAAATAAAGGTAACGAGCTCTGTGATAAAATGGTTCGTTTTTTTTTTTTTTTCGCTTCAGTTCAGTAGTGTTTTGAATGATTACTCTAGATAGTGGCAGAAGGTCGTCTGTCTGAGCTTCAAGCTGCACAAGAGTATAATCATTCCCTGTCAAGACAATGTCAAGATATTGAGGTATAATTACAAAATTTGGGTAAAGTATATTTATAAAATCAATAGTTGCAGATGAGAGTGACATGTTTTGCGTAATGAATGTAGAATGATCTCAAGGATGACCAGTATATATACTCATCTAGGCTTTATAATTTGATCAATGATCAAATTCATCACTGGAATGCTGAACTGGACCGGTACAAAATTTTGACTGAGGCCGTTCAGGTCAGCTTCTTATTTCATCTGCCGGTGTTTATCTCCCTTCTAAGTCATGAATCTTTCGCCGATCCTTGTCTAACCCGTGCTTCAGGCTGAAAGGTCCTTCGTAATTAGACGGGAGAAGGAACTAAATCTAAGGGCAGAATCCCTAGAGGCAGCTAACCAGAAGATGACCATTGTTGGTTCTAGAATTGAAGTGCTGGAAAAGAAGTTGCAGAGTTGTATACTTGAAAAGAATGGGTTAGAGCTTGAAACAGAAGAAGCTATTCAAGACTCGGGTAATGGTCACTCCATTTCAGTACAAATTACCTCTGTAACGTTTTCAAATTCCTGCTCTGAAAAAAATATTTCCATGTTCCAGAGCGGCAAGATATTAAAAGGGAGTTTGTTGCAATGGCATCAACCTTATCTAAAGAGATGGAGATGATGGAAGCGCAGTTGAAACGGTGGAAGGACACTGCACATGATGCTCTTGACCTGCGTGAACAAGCTAAGTCGCTGAGAATTTCGTTAAGTAACAAGGTTTGAACGCAACCACAGCTTTAAAGATTATATTCGGTATAATATTTCTCTGTTTTTCCTAAATGCCATCAACTTACTTTTATTTATATCTTGTGCGGGAACTATTTAGTCACTGCATGAATTACTAGTAAGGAACAGCTTACGCAATTAATAATGTGACATAGGTTGTTCTTTTATATGATTTGAGCACATAAGACGAGGAGAGTTGATAAGATTTTTTTGCCTGTGAGTTTCAGCTATTCTATTTTGACCGTGTTGTGCTTCTCTTGTCGATGCGAAAGAATTTGACTAATTTAGAACGCTTCTATGCAACGTTAACCGGTATAACATTGAAATACAAATGTGGAATTTCTTTCATTTGTATATCTAATTCTTTGCGTCTACTATGTTTTTCCTTTTGTATTGGACTTATTTAGTGGACTGCTCCCTGAAATGTTGTTTTCTCTTGCTAACAAAGGCAGAAGAGCAGAAAGGCTTAGAAGATAAATGTGCTGAACAGATGGCTGAAATTAAATCTCTGAAGGCTCTAGTAAGTTTTCATTTCCCTGAAACTATCTACTCCATTTTTCGTTTTCTTTTTAATTCCTTAGTTACCATGTTTTTCCCCCCTCTGTTTACATGCTTATCATGGCAAATGACTTCTTCTTATGGAATTCATGTTGATAACTCGATCCGGATAATAGCCTCACTCCAAACGTTTCTGAGGCACTTAACTCAACAGCATGCTTAGTTGTTTCTTCTTCAGCCATCTGTTAGGAATTCATTAATACTGAAACTCCAGATAATTTAGCTTTAAGAGTCTCAATTGTCTATTATAAAATTGCAGATTGAGAAACTGCTAAAAGAAAAATTAGAGTTGCAACATCTAGCGAGTATCTGTACTCGTGAGTGTAATGATGACAGGTATGTGACCGTTTTAGTGTATTGTTATCAGGTGATCTCTTCATTTGTTTTTTGGCTGAAAATATGACATATGAGGTTTCCGATTTCAGAGGATTGGCAGAAATCAAGGAATCACAACGGAAAGCTCATGCTCAGGCTGAAGAGTTGAAAAAGGCTTTAGATGAACACTTTCTTGAACTAAGAGTAAAAGCGGCTAATGAGACTGAAACTGCATGCCAAGTACGGCTTGCCACCGCAAAGGCTGAAATTGCTGAACTGAGGACTCAGTTAGATCTTTCTGAGAGGTATGTTCTCTCATGTTACCACTTACCTCAGTCCAAGGTCATGCAATTTATCCTTGCCACCGATTTAGGGGATATTAATCAGTATTATATTGTTTCCTCATTTGCAGGGAGGTATTGGAACTTAAGGAAGGTATTAAAGTTAAAGAGCTGGAGGCGGAGGCATTGATTAATGAAATGGAGGTACTCCGCAATCATCCTTGTGCTTGTACTTTCTCATTTTGATGTTTTAAGGAGGGTATTAAATCTAAAAGTCCAAAATGCTCCTACGTATCATCGAAACTTTGGTTTTTTAGACGGTTGGGCAAGCCTATGAAGACATGCAAACACAGAATCAACATTTGTTGCAGCAGGTGGCTGAGCGAGATGATTATAACATCAAGGTAGATTTTGGTATTGAAATTGTGTTTTTCTGTTCTGCTCTGTTTACTGCTCTCTCCTCAATGCCAACCTTTTGAGTTAACTCAATCTAGCCTTTTGAACACATCAGTTTTAGATTATTTAATTCATCTATGGTGCAGCTTGTTTCCGAGAGTGTCAAAACAAAGAATGCTTACAACACTCACTTATCTGAGAAGCACGTAATGGAAAAGCAGCTCCAACAAGTTAATGCATCAGTAGAGACTTTAAAAGCAAGGATTGCACATAGTGAGGAACAGGTTAGAAGCTTTCTCTTGTCTAGTTGTGACTCTCTAAGACTGCTTTCTTCACTGTCTTGTATTAATGTTGTTACGTTCCGCAGATGAAAGGCTGTTTCTCTGACGCTTATAAATTGCTTCAAGAAGATCGTCACCTCGCTCTCAGTCTGGAAACCACCAAGTGGGAATTAGCTGATGCTGAAAAGGAATTCAGGTGGATCAAATCGGCTGTTTCTTCATCCGAGAAGGAATATGAACAGATCAGCCGGAGGACAAACGACATCAAACTGGAATTGGATGATGAAAGGTGGACATGGAAACAGATCTTTTTTTTTTTAATTCAGGAATAACTATGTATTTGAAGATTGATTAAATTTCTATCTGCTGAACAGGAGTGAGAAGAAGAAGCTTGAGGAAGAGCTGATGGAATTGAACAAGGAGCTTGAAGAGCTGGGTTCTGAGAGTGTAGAAGCTGCAATACTGAGACTCCAGGAAGAGGTCAAGAGTTGCAAAAACATCCTCAAGTGTGGCGTTTGTTTTGATCGGCCTAAAGAGGTAATCAATGCTCATAATAATAATAATAATATTATTATATCACCATCGAGGCAGACATAATAATTTGAGATTCCTCTCGCATCAATGTCGTAATCATCATCAATATTCAATATCATAAGCGCATCATCAAGAATCATTATCAGCGCATATTAACCAATAGCCTTTTTTTTTTCAAACAAAACATTTTTGCAGGTGGTAATTGTGAAGTGTTATCATCTCTTTTGCAAGCAATGCATCCAACGAAGCCTAGAGATCCGACACCGGAAATGTCCAGGCTGTGGTACCGCCTTTGGCCAGAGCGACGTCCGGGTTGTCAAAATGTAAAACACAGAAGAGCGAGACACATGGTGTTAGTACACAACACGCGTACCTAAAAAGGTCCAGTCTCATCTTACTTCCCCCCACTCTTCAATAATATATTGTAAGATTGTATGGGAAATGGTGACCTGTTCTCTGAATGTGTTAGTTAGATAGAACCACCAAATCTCTGTTTTTCCAGCTAAGTCGGTGGTAAGAAATTAGGTGGCATCTTTATGGAGAAAGTGTAGTTTTAAGTATTTGACAGTAATGTTTCATTTTTGTGTTGCCTCCATTTATGCCTTCGTTTTATGACATGGGGACCGAGACCGACTAAGACATCACATATAGGACAAAGAGAAGAGAGATAAGAAACTGTTGCATCTCTGCAACTTGCAGTGTAACTGATGCTTAGTCGTGGGCTTGAATCCCACCTTAGGTTGTTAGTGTGTGGTATATATATTTTGTTTATGTATTTCCCCAACAAAAAGAAAAAAATTAATAAAGAATGATGTAAAAGTTTGATCAATAATTGGTGAACTATAATGAAAGTTTTCTATAATAATATGAATATAGTAGATTTAGTTAAATGTTGCTTGTGAGCTATATATATTGTTAGGTAGGATACTGTCTTATAGAAAGATAGAATACCTAATGAACTGGTAACATTTAAGGCTTTTTAATTGCACGTGAAGATGATCTAACTCTTATCTACAATAATCATTAAATCTTATTGTAGTGTCCTTTTGATTATGAAATGTTGAATAACCCAATGACGGGTTTTAATGTAGTACTACCTAATTGCCTACACGTATCCTCCATATGGATGTGCGAAACACTTGCTTTAAAAAGAAAGAAATAAATAAATAATTTACTTTTTACTATGTAAATAAACACACTGAAGTAATGGTTTGTAATTTGTATTAGTAACACATAAATTTAACATTACTAGCGTTATGTGATCAGAAAGTTAAAAACTAACAGAATTTTATGTTGTAGATTTAAGAAATTATATTTCTGTAGCTGTTATACTTTGAAGTATGAAAGTTCCTAGTTCATGTTACGACGAGAGACTATATATCATAACCATGTTTTTTTTAGCAGACTATCATAACCATGTTATTTCGTCGACAATGTCTCTTCGTAATCTAAAGCTGATCGGGAGAACCTAGTTCATATTACTACGAGAAGTCGAGTCGGGAAGACGTACTCGTTGTCTAACGTTCTTTGACAAACAAGAGTTCGTATTACTGCATCCACAATCGATAGTTCAACTGGCATACCACACGGCCACCTGACCAGAAGTAATACTCATTTTTTTCCGTTACAGTTAAATCACACTCCCATAATTGTCGGAATTTTGTCAAACTCGAATCTTACGTACATATTTACTTTGAACAATGGTCAATGGACAAACGGAAAAATGAAACTAACGGGCAAAGAAAGAATATGTGTAACAGCCAATCCATATGCTGCTAAAATCTTCTTAAAAAAAAAACATTTGTACAGTTCAAAAAAAAAAAAACATTTGTACTAAATTAATGGGAAAACATATGAGGGATTAGAAACATATAATGTTTTGGTCCTTTTGGACCTTTTGGTATACGTGCGTGTATATGATCGATGTGATTTTATTATCAAGGGCTTAATTAATAAGGCAATTTTCAAAAACAATATATCTAATGGTTAGTTAATTATCTAGAGACATAAACATGAAACAGTATGTATGGGTTTCAAATATCATTTCATATACAGTACTACAAACCATATATATATGTATATGATTATTGGAAATTCTCGCATGTTTTGATTGTCGGAGATATCAAACCAAGGTCTTTCGTATACTGAAGGCGAAGTAATAAAATGCCAAAAGAAGTTCGGTTTCCTTTAATTATCATAAGCTTAAAAAAGAGAATTCTCATAATAGTAATTAGTGACTTAATTAACAGACATGGATTGGTTTTTATCTTAAACTTGTTTCATCAAATATACCATTTACGTATGTTCCCACACCCATGCAGCCATGCTCTATGTGAATCTGAATCATTCTATATCTCACCCAATTATTCAAACTCTTTATTTTATTATAGTCATATAGAGAAATAACTTCCTCAATGATTATTAGGACTTCAGGAAGAAAGTTACATACTGGCCGAAAATAGAAACTGAGCTAGGATTTAAGATCCATTATAATAGAAGTTTTAGTTCAGTCGGTAAAAATATGTAGGTTTAGTTCAGTCGATAACGGTATACATACTGATATAGAAAAGTTGGAGCCACAAAAGGACAAGAATTCGAGTGGCCTAAAAATTACAATCACATGCATGCAAATTGCAGAGTACCTATAGGGCTCGACCACCATTAATGACACTCATAAATTATACCGGCTTATCATTTCGCCATCTAACTTTAAAAATTATGATTAGATTATATATTCGAATAGAATAATCTGATTGAGATTATTAAATAACGACAATAATTTTTCTTTTAAAAACGATGTGACAACACCTGCAAGATCTATCCAATTGTTGAGGATCCAAAATCACTCTTAAATTAGTATATAGTAGAAGTTACACAATTTCCTACGTATAGAAAATTTCTTATTATACTTCAATCCCTCGATGGTTTAGATTTGATATTCTAAAAATACCAAAGTTATAAAGCAAATGCGTGAACTTCTAAGGGTTGTATGAATATGACATTTGATGTAGTTGTTAGTCCAATTTTCTATAAAATTATATGTATATCCTCAAATATTCGGTTGACGTCTATGAAGATATTCTATGCCATCATATAATTAATCTTTTTGCATGTATATTATTGACCCACATGTACTGTGAATTGACAACTTTAGATATCCACATTATTTCATAAGATAAAAGATATCACGGGTAAAAGATATTTTCCTCCGCGAAAAAGTCATACGATGGACAAAATACAGTATTTCTTCTTGTCTGGAAACAATTTATGGCTTGGAAGCCACTAGCTAATTAACTAACAAGCAAAAGACTAAAATGAAAAAACAAGACTTTAACCTGATATATGAGCTAACGTTTTTTTCTTCAATTCTATCTCCAATGAATTGGTTGATTCTTTTGAAATAATGTAAGCCACAATGATTAACATTCCAACAATAGTAATAAATATATATAAACAGTATATACACGTTTAAAAAGAACTTATTTATCTTGACACAGCTATAAATGTGAAAACGTAATAAATTCTCATCATCCAACCAATACATCGACACTTACATCGTATATATATATACACACACACGATCACACCTTTCCATCTATCTAAAAAGTAACCAATATCAAGAAATACATATACAGGGAGAGAGAGGGAGAGATCATAAAAAAAATCACAACATCGATCGAACCATGGAGCAATCAACGAGAACCCTAATCATAAGCATCGTGATAACCTCCATGTTGGTAGGGTTTGGAAGCTCAGATCTGGATCAAGACAGGGAAGAGTGTACGAACCAGCTGGTAGCACTTTCACCGTGTCTCCCTTACGTGGGTGGAAACGCAAAGGCTCCAACAAAAGATTGTTGTGGAGGTTTCGGTCAGGTTATAACAAAGAGTGAGAAGTGTGTTTGCATATTGGTCAAAGACAAAGATGATCCTAATCTTGGCCTCAAGTTTAACGCAACACTAGCCGCTCATCTCCCCACCGCTTGTCATATAACGGCTCCTAATATCACCAAGTGCATTTGTATGTCTCACTCTTTCTTTTTAGTTCCTTTTATACAATTTTGGAGATCGGGTACGTATACTAGCAGGTGATCCATAGTACATCAATACATGTACAGTAATAGTTACTATAAACTCACTTCATTTCCATATGTAATAATAATTGCTATAAAACTGTGTATATGTACATGTGGTAATTTAAAGTTAATTTAGATAAAATTTTGAACTTGTTTGTATTTGATTTCATGGAAAGCGCTATTACATTTATCTCCAACCTCGGCATTGGCTAGAGAGTTTGAGAGCTTAGGAAGGCTTGAAGGAAAGGCAAACCCCACATCTCCTTCACAAAATGTTAAAGGTAACTAAAATTAATTAAATTTGCTCTACTAATAATCAGTCCATCTCTTTTAAATTGATTTATCAACATTACTCTAATTAAGCACATCACTGATCTAATCTAATGCCATGATCATATATAGATGTGATTAGGTCAATAATTACTGATTATAAAATTTACTGATTCTATATTTGTTTTGTTATGTATATAAAGCTGGGTCAGGAGGAAAAGCTGAACCAGTGAAGAGTAATGGTGAGAAGGAGAAGAAGAGTTGGTTGGCTGTTGAGCTTTTAATATTTGCTCTATTTTCTCATCTTCTTTTAATTATCTCTTCTTCCACACCTTCCTCCTTTATTTAATGTTCTTTTGCTTTAAATATCTTTATATAATTTCATAATGTTGTCAATAACATCTAAATTTATATATGCATGATATATGCATGTAAATGGATGTAAAATTTGTAATATTAAATGGGTTTTTGAATTTTAATAACGAAAAATGTAGCTTTTATCTTGTTGCCAACCTGCTCTTGTGTACGCTAGTGTCTTTTATAGATGTTTTTCTGTTTACTTTTCTCATGTGGTTTTTTAAAAAGACAGTTGGTCTATTTTTCTATTTATTTTTCGCATGTAGTTTTCTAAAAGACATCTGGTCTATCAGACGTAACAATGTAGCAAGTTAATAGTGTCCATATATTTCAACAATTTGGTTTATAAGAAACGGAAACCATAAGTTTAATGATACAATTTGTAACGTGTAGACTAGACTCGCTAAATTTGTTGGTAAATGATAAGCTGTTTTTTTTTTTAATAAATCATACCGTTTGAAAATTATTTTTAGAAAAAATTGGCTAATTGAGTCGGATTGAACTCAACTTTGTCCTAATAATATTCTTCAACCCAACTTTATCCTACTAATACTTAGTTTATTAATAATCCGATTTTGACCTTTAGAATTAATTTTTATAATGAATTAATAAACTAACAAATCCCTAAACTAATTTAATTATTTTGGCATTTCATTATTAAAATATTTTTATCCGTCTCATAACTCCGCCTCCTCTTTTCCTCCGTTTCTCTTCCTCGACTTTCCTGCACGTAATTTAATCTCTGATTTTCCCGGTGAAGAACTGGTTATCTGTGACGGACAGTTCTTCTTATTTGACATGGATAACGACAGAGCCGCTATTTGGAACCCGGCGTTGAGACAGACTAGATGGATTCTGGCCATCGCCTAAAGATCTGCGCCAATCACCTCAGTGAGTTTTGCCTACTTAAATCAAGTTGCTTCGAGCTAAAGCTTATGAGTGTTTGTATCTCTGTGGCAGTTTCGTCTGGGATGAGTGTTGAGGAACATGGTGGGAATGAAAAGTCGTGTCTATGGCACGCTAATGATTCTCCGAGGGCGAGTTGAAGAATGAGCTCTTTTGCATTCGATTTGCGTCTATTGAGAGTAAGTATACTTGTAATATCCTTACTAATGAGTCATTAGCCTCATGTTATAGTTTTAAGGAGCCGTGTCGTTTTAATTACTTGCGGAATGTTAACTCGTGATCAGCTTTTGAGATGACTAACATCATGCCATTTTCAAAGACTTGGTTGGTGTGTGAGGTTGTAGGTCTTATCACTAAACACACAGGCAATCTAGTTCTGTAGTACACGTATGTTAGAGTTGTTAGAGTACTGCTATAATCGTATTTATGTTAAACTTACTCTGTAAGATGCATGTTGGTACTATTTCTTAGCTGTGATGATTGGAAATCTATGAGAGTAGAAAGAATCTCCTTAGGTATTGTGGTGTCTACATTAATTTCTTTCGTTTTTTAGCTTCTCAACTGGCTAACTGGATAGTGATGCATCAACAGATNTAACATCATGCCATTTTCAAAGACTTGGTTGGTGTGTGAGGTTGTAGGTCTTATCACTAATCACACAGGCAATCTAGTTCTGTAGTACGTGTATGTTAGACTTGTTAGAGTACTGCTATAATCGTACTTATGTTAAACTTACTCTGTAAGATGCATGTTGGTACTATTTCTTAGCTGTGATGATTGGAAATCTATGAGAGTAGAAAGAATCTCCTTAGGTATTGTGGTGTCTACATTAATTTCTTTCGTTTTTTAGCTTCTCAACTGGCTAACTGGATAGTGATGCATCAACAGATTGCAAAACGTTTATGAAGAAGTTCACTGAAATAGCTGAAAGCCAGCAAGTAGGGAAAGAGGGCAAAGAAGGGGACGAGCTGCTGGTTTACTTGAGAATCTTTCGGTTGGGGATAAGAAAAGTGAAGAGAAACTCAAGGAAGAAAAAGAAGGAGAAAGCCTTGTAAAGGAAGAGAAAGAAACAAAGAAGGAGAAGGAAGAAGAAGAGAAGAAAACAGACGTGAGCACCTGATCAGTCTCATGGGTTTTTTGGTTGTCGGCATCACAATGGTTTCAAAAGGAGTTATTCCTTTGTCATCTCCAAAAGTTTGAGTCACTGCCTTGTGTTTGTTTTTTTCTTCTACGAAGTCTTTTCCTGTGTTAGAGAAGAGAAGAGCATATATGATATTTTTTGTTGTTGTTGCAAGTGTTTTGACTTGTCTGATCTTTTTACTATTCCGTTTTAGCTTAAGATACAAGTGGAATATGTCATCAATTTATCATGGATTCGTGATTGTTGCTTTCAACTTTGTTTCAGAACATAAACTTTTTTCCTAACGTGATGACCATGTATAAATTATCCACTTTGACTTGCTAATGAATAATCAAAATCGGATTGACTAAGCAGATTCAAACATCTTTGGTAAATATCACAAAAGCAGCGACTAAACAGATTCCAACATCTTTGGTAAAAATCACAAAGCAAAGAAAGTGGTTTGTGTTTGTTTTGTTGCAGCAAATAAGGGGATCGTGTGGTGTTCTAAAAAGAGTGAAACAAACAGTTAGTTAAACAAAATTATATATTTCTTTCACCTGAGTATACGGAGTGGGTATCAGGTGAAAGTACATCTGATATTCCTTCTTAAAAAAAAATATTTTTGAAAGATATGAGAATATTTAGTTGCCATTTTTCTTAGATTTTAAGATATTTTTGCAGAATATATTTTTTACAATCCGCAGACATAAGTAATACGGTAGAATATGTATTCTACAAAGTGTGGATACATGTACTTCATGTTGAATATATATTCTGAAAAATGTAGAATATAGAGTAAGCACTAGAACGTGTAATCTACGTAAACGGTGAAAATGCAGAACAAAGAGAAATGAGTAGAAATTATGATCTACGCTTGCATAGACTTTTCAGAATATATAGAATTTGTATTCTAGATAGTGTAGACGTCACAGAAAATGTGAAATATATATTCTAAAGTCCCGTGGACGGTGGAATTTAAGTTCTGGCTATGTAGAAATGAAAATTATTTTCACATATACAAATATTTTTCAACTCAAAAAAATATACATGTATTTTTTACATCAACTTTATCATTGTTCTTATTTTTCCAAATTTTTAAAACTACTAAAATTATTTATAACTAATTATTACATTTGATAAAGGGTAAATTAGGTAGAAAATAACATAGTACTATAGGGACAAAACTCATTTCAATCCGACCCATTTACTCAATTTTCCCTTATTTTTATGTTGAATCACTCTTCTCCTAATCGAAATTGATTATAAGTTGGTCACTTTTCTCATGTGGTATTTTAATATAGCAGTCCGCTAGGACTACGGTGCTGTTGTTAACGAAAAGGCCCAAAATCGTCCTACTATAACCAACGAGCAGCACTGACGGGCCAATATATCTGAGCAAGTGTAATCCCAATATATCTGAGCAAGCGTAGACCCAATATATCTAAGTAAGCGTAGGCCCAATATATTTGAGTAAGTGTAGGCTCAGTACATTTGAGCATGTGTAGGCCTAATATATTTGAGCATGTGTAGGCCCAATACATTTGAGCATGTGTAGGCTCAATACATTTGAGCATGTGTGGCTCAATACATTTGAGCAAGTGTAAGCCAATATATCTGAGCAAGCGTAAACTTAGGCCCAATATATCTGAGCAAGTGTAGGCCCAATATATTTGAGCAATTGTAGGCCCAATATATTTGAGCAACTATATTTGAGCAAGTGTAGGCCCACTACATTTGAATAAGTGTAGGCCCAATACATTTGAGCATATGTAAGCCCAATATATTTGAGCAAGTGTACGCACAATATATTGGAGAAAGTGTAGGTCCAACAACAAATTCCAGGTGATATTGTAGGAAAATAAAGAAATAGAAAATTGTGAATTCTGGTATACATGGGAAGTACAAAAAATTGGAAAGAAAGTGTGAATGTTGTACACGTAACAAGTTCTAGAACTTACGTTATTACCAGATTACCCTAAATGCTTCTGTTATATTACACGATCTCCCATTTCTCGTCATTGTCAGCAGTCAGCAGTGAAAAGACCAATTATGGCTTCTTCTTCGCTCACACTCTTCTGTCTCTTCCTCTTATCTCTCTCCGCCTCATCTTTTTCCCTAAATCTCCGCCGTCAGATCTCGTCTCGATCCAACGGCCTCGATCTCCTCTCCTTATCACACATCACATTACCATTTCTAGTTCTCGATCGTCAATCTCTCGCCGCCGATACTTGTAAACCTTTCATGATGTTCACAAGCATCAATTTTTTTTTTTTTGTCAAGTAATCTAGGATAACTTTATATACACCATAAACCGATAGACTAACTCATTTGAGACACAATTTTCGGACATCTA